>PVKE010030934.1:0-19335 GCA_004027555.1 Craseonycteris thonglongyai
ATGTTGTTACAAAAATGTTGTTAAATAAGAGAAGATAGGTCAGTTTTCCAAGATCAAGAGAGTTAGTGTTTGGAGTAAGGTGACCAGACGTCCCGCTTTTGGCGGGACAGTCCCGATTTTTTAAAATTTGTCCTGCGTCCTGCGGCATTTTAAAAAAGTCCTGATTTTTGGAAAGAATGCACGACAAGCTAGGGAACGGTGGGAGATAGACCAAATTTTTAATCAAGAACCCCCTTCCCCCTGGTCAATGGTGTCCCGCTTTACCAATGTTAAAATCTGGTCCCCTTAGTTTAGAGGTTTGTGGTTAATTCAACTTTGCCAATATTATCCTATATCAAGGACTTAGTTATAGATTCTAGAATTTACTTCTGAAACGTTGATGGAGAAAAATGGTTCCTGGAGATGAAGAGAGACCAGCACCGCTTGAAGCAGTGCACTCTCATCTCTCACTCAGGCTGCTAGACACACTAGATATATGGATCCATGACAGCTCCTCTAGTTCCTCCCTGTATGACTTTTATTTACCACAGTTTTTACTTTATAGCTGCACTTGGTGAAAGAGCTATGTCTTGGACTTTTTAATGTAATACACAATCCTTTTGCTGGCATTATTTAATTAATTTTTAAGGTAAAAACTAATACTTTCTGGTAGTTTCTATTGATTAGAATAGTGAGGTGCATTATGCTTCTTGTAGTTATCTACTTAAAATAGATGAATAAATGTTATTCTGAAACTGAGGATATACTGCTTCTATAGCGACTTCTTTGAGTACATCTATATCTTTGAATAAAGCAGACTCAGCTTCCTGCCTTTTACTACCATACCCAACACCCTAGTTACAGCTATGGAAACTTTTCTATCATGGTAGGTCTCAGAAGGATCACTTCTGAAAGTAATGAGAAAGGACTTCTTTTGTCATAAATTCTCTTACTTAGTACTAACTGACCTAGATTACTAATTATGCATCAATTTGTGAAATAACTTTCTGGTTCTAGGGAGAGCCTACAAGATGGTCTATAGAAAATAACATGCCAGCCCTCTCTCCCCACCCCCCAGTGGGCCCAAAGACTAACCGTGGCCATAGTGTTCTGATGGATGAAGGACATTTTGGTCCAATAACACTGGTGAGTCATACTAAACACTGTCATGAACTATCCCAACTAATTAATGTATAATTTCTTATTTCTCTCAGAAAGAATATTCTGTGGGTACATGTGTGTAGAACCCTGCGAATCCTACTGAATGAAAATATAGGCTTGTATCTATTCAACTGTCTACTGAACACCCCACCTATAATAAATATCACCTCTGTTAAGCCCATTTTGCTTGTTACTGCTAGATTAGTTTTCTTCAAATACAGAATACTTGCTATTTACATGGCCAAATACCTTCACCAGCTATGTTTCACCTATAAAAAAGCTCAGACTCTTTCCCATGCCATATAAGACCCTACTTACTAAACCATATCACCTCAATTTAGCTATCGCCACAATTATCCTTTAGCATCTGGCAGTGCAGCAAAATTGAACTACTAGTTGTTCCACACATGTTTTATATTTTCTGACCTCTGGGTTTTGTTCTTACTGTTCTCTCTACTTTTACCTTATTTGTAAGGCTTATTTATGAATGCAAATTCAATGGAACTATATAACCTTTTGGACCAGATACTTATATTTGTGCATCTTTTATAAAAAATATATGCATATAATCTAAGATAAAAATAATTAAATATATAGAAATTACATTTAAAGAAATAGCAACTGACCTTTTATTCTAATTTGACTAATTTATAACCTAGGTGTGGTATTACCTTGAAGAAAGGTATAGTAGCTTTAAACAATATGCATAGAAGAAAAGGTTTGTAAAATATTTGTTGGAGTTTGGTGGTTTAAGTTTTAAATAAATTGCTTGATTACATCTTTATTCTTGCTTTGTATTACCTAATATATTTTCTTGTTAGCATGAACTTTTTTTTTTTGGATTGCACAGTATTTATAGAGAAACTACAGTGCTTTCAGAGATTGTTAAAGTAGGTTCAACACATATACTGTTAGGCTTTGACATTTTTCAAAAGGTAAATATGTATTGACATTTCCTGGTGAACAGCTCAAGCTATGGAAAGCAACTGACTTCCCTTTGTTGCTAACATATTTCTGGCTTCATTGAAATGTATATGTACAAAGTTCTTTTATTAAGTGGCAAATTCACTAGACTCTCAATAGCTTAACCTGTGAAACAACAAAAAAACCCCAATCAAGTGCTGTTTTCTATCTTCCCACCTGTTTTAGAGAGGAAAAAAGCCTTGAAAGGCTTTCTTTTCAATTTTCCAGATGAACACTCTCAATAAGTAGTTTATGATACATCCAGGAGATCTGAATGTAGCAGGAATGAGAAAGTAATTTTAAAATTACAGGAAACACTGACATCAGCACTTCAGAAGCCTTTCTGTCTGATTAGTCACAATGTCAACCCCTATGGCGCTTCTGCAGGGTAACTGATACCTATTGTGACCTTGAAACCATAGTTTCCATTCTACAGAGATTCAAGTCCTCCTTTTTGTTTGCCCAACTTGGATACATACCGTTTATATTGGACTTCTGACCTCCAAGTGCCATTGAAATGAAGATAATGATCCTTTTGGAATACTGCCATAATTTTTTCTCTTTTAACTTTCTTCAGTGAATAAAGCATCCAGTGAATAGTTATTGCATTTGGTTACTAATTGCACCTAAACTTTCAGAATAACACATAGACTTAGCTGTATTGTTTCCAGTAAAACTGTGAAAAGTCATTCAACCAATTCTCTACAGGCTTGAAAAATTCACCCCAGAGATCTAC
Source organism: Craseonycteris thonglongyai (assembly GCA_004027555.1). Lineage (NCBI taxonomy): Eukaryota > Metazoa > Chordata > Mammalia > Chiroptera > Craseonycteridae > Craseonycteris > Craseonycteris thonglongyai. The sequence continues at coordinate 2,840 of PVKE010030934.1, forward strand.
TAAGAATTATAAATGCTCAGCTAAGCCGAATAATCACCAGGTAGTCAATTTTAATTCACATCCAGGTACAGTTTAAAAAATATTCAGCTACAGTGCCATATTTATTCCAACAAAATATTATTATGAACAATTTAAAGTATAGAAAATTTAGGGTGGCTTCTGATGTGAGCTACAACAGTTTGTAGCTCACAGCTGTTACTTGAATGCTGCAGATTTGTTTTTAGAGATAAATGTAATCAGTTAAACGTTTGACTGCCATGTTCATGTAACTGAATATCTGTATGCAAATGTGGGGAAGTAAAATTTGGAACACAACAGCCAATAGATCATGTTCTAGTTTATAGTAACCTGCTTTTTGAATATCTACGTTAGATTTTTAATTTTTTTTTTTGTGTGTGTGTGTGTGTTCAGTTAGATTTTTTGAGAGGAAAGAGTCTTAAGGCATACGGTATTTGTTTTACAGGGCTCAAAGGAATTCTTTTGGATGATTTTATTTCCTTGTTCAGAAAGCTCAAAATTGATTTTTCTCTGTGGGTTTTAAGACCTTTCACTTTTAGGCTCATATAGGCTTATGTTCTATTTCTTTAAATCAAACACCGTTCTAGTAAATTCACTTTGTTTCCTGTATTAGTCATGATTTAGATTTGTGTGCAGAGACACAAAATAATGACTTAGGCATAAGGATACCCTTCCCACCCCAACACACATACACAAACGAGTCTCAGCTTGTTTGCTATCTCTACCCTATAAAGTCATCAAAAGCTCAGACACCTGTTGTGTCACTGATCTGCCTAACATAATGTGCTGTCTTCATCCATATAAGATAAGATGGTTTGTCACCGTGTGTATATTTCAGTTAGAGGGACAGGGATAAAAAGGAAAGTGAGGACACACTTCTCTCTAAGGGCATGATCTGGAAGTTTCATGTATCATTTCTCACGTCTTATTGGCCAAAACTGAGGTATACATCTCTACAGATTTGCAAGAGATGATGGGAAGTATAATTTTTATTTGTGATAGCTTTCCTGATAAAAATTCTATACTAGTTAAAAAAGGAAAACAGATATTGGGGAATATTATTTTTGACTCCCTTTTGGTATGGCCCGCAACAGGTTCTGTAATTATAGGGATGTTCAAATAGGCCATTTCTCTTCTCTGCACCTCCATTTTCTTTTCTTGCTTGTCCATTTGGATAAAAAAGAACTACTTCTGTGAAACTTTAATTTTTACTAGTTTTATTACTCTATTCTAAATAATTTTTAGTTCTAATTTCTGTTAGTTCACAGGTATTTTGTTGTTGCCATATTTTGTTATTTTGTTAATACTGACAGTATTTGTGCGGTTCATTTGACACTGTCATGTCACCATTAAATGTTAAAAATTACTTTTTAATTTCCTCATAGTGCTTATAGTTGGAATCCAATAAATATTGTTAATAAAAATCAGAGTTTAGCAACATCTGACATGTTTGTCAGGATGGCATAAAATCCATTTTTGGTGGTAAAAGTTGCCCTATTTTTTTTTATGCGTGTACAGAGCACTTTTCCAGAGTTGAATATTTTGTTCATCATTCTTTACAATCACTGTATTAAGCCTATTCATGAGTCATTTATATACCATATTTTCACACTCTGTTATCCAAATTTGCATGTACTATATTTAACAGGTTTTCTAGTATTTTATTGTAATAGAACAACTGGGCCAAAAGCCTTGTTTTCCACTTTTGGGAAGAAGTTGCTGATCTTTATATTGAACCCAGAATGTTCTATCAGTGCCCCAAAAGGTATTTATAATGCTCCATGCTTTCACTTTTGGTATTCTCTGCAGTATATTCTTGATTAGAAAATACATCAGTCAGGGTCTCAGCAGTAAACAGATGGCTAAAGCAAATAGGGTAATTAGGAAGGGTTTAATAAAGACACTATTTACAAGATGCAGACGGGGTTAAGTAAAACCAACTAGGGATTTTTAGCATGCTGGGGTTAGCCCAGTGGGAAACCATACCACTTCAGCCAAAGGGATAAAGGAGAGGGATTCGATACCAGAGCTAGCATAAAAGTCCTTGTGGACTAGAACACTTCCTGACAGGAGCTGTGGGCTGTGCTGGAGTGGCCCAGCTGGCCCATCACAATCTGTGTGAGAAGGGTCTAGGTGGAGAATTGAGCCCCAAATCTCATTCCCTCCAGTCTCTTCATCTCCTGCCAGTGCTTTTCATTGGCCAAATGTAGCTGAAATCCTGAGGTTAGTTGGTATGATCTATAAACAAATGACTCCCAGAGAACAGAGCAGGGCAGAGAGGAGGGGCAATTGGAAAATATCCAGCCCGCAGAACATCTTCCTTTTTACAGTGTTTTCCAAAGTTGCCAGTTACTATTTTTCATTTTTATTTTCCTAATATTTCAAGGAAGAAGTTGGTTAAATAAATAGTAGTAATCTATTTCAGTTAAGCATTCACCTTTCTTCTTTTTTGAGTCATATTGTTTGTACTTCAGCACCAATCTTAAGACTTTAAGGACTCACAGTAGAATTTATGCTGAAAACATTTAAACAGAAATGAATCCATTACAATCATATCCTTTTATATATTTTTATTTATTTATTTTTGACAGTGAGAGAGAGAGAGAGAGAGAGAGAGAGAGAGAGAGAACTGAACTGGGGGAGCTCCCAGTTCAGCATATGGTTCCGCACGGGCCAGGGATTTGATCCTCGGTCCCTGGCGCTGCAAAGTGAGCGCTTAACCCACTGAGCCATCCCGGCTTCCTCTACAATCATATCCTTTTAGATCTCTAAAATAAGAGCATTATTCGACTTAACATTTCATTGAGCAAAGACATTCTATGCATGACATACATTAGATATTGTCAGCAAATATACAGTATGAATGAAACACAGGAACCTTGTAGAGAACAACTCCTTTGTCTAGAATACTTTATAATTGTTGCATTTAGTTATGTAGAGGACTTCCACACCATATGTTTTAACAAATACTTTGGGTCATAAGGGTATGTATAATGGAAGGATATAATTAAAGTTTAATCTGTTCAGTAAAAAGGCACCATTAATTACTTTCCTCAATTTGTTGAGTTATTAATTGGTTCTGGAAACATGTCAAGATACTAATTTAAATGGAATTTTTCCCCTTCTTAATTGTCTAGACAGCCTCTCGACCGTACACTGCCCCAGGAAATATGCAGCCCCCAATTCGATTACAGCCTCTTCCCAGTAATCCTGCTGTAGGAACTGTTCCAAAGATGACTTCAGGGTCCAGGTCAAAAACCTCATTGCTGGAAAACAAAGCTTCATTCCCCATTGGGGTAAATGTTTTTTTCTTTAAATATGTTTTTATTGTTGATTAGGATATTAGACTATCACCATTAAGATGCTAGATTTAATCAATCTACTTAGTGAAACTTATCTCATGTACTTGTTAAGCACTTATATTATACTTCTGTTTATCTTACTCAAATGAGAAGGCCTATAATTTCCGGGTTAGTGAGCAAAAAGAGTAATGAATAGATTTGTATTAATACAAATGATCACTCATTAATTGTCAATGTTGTATGAAGAACAAATAACTTTTTATAGCTAGATATGACTTCTATGAGAATAGACCCAGTGTTGACTCCTTCCAAATTTTAAGTGCCTGAAACCTAGAAAATGAAACTTTTCAAGAATAGGTTGCCATTTGCATGCTGACTTGCTTTACCGTTAGTGTATGAAATTGCTGCACGTTTGACTCTGGAGAATGTTGGATATAGAGTGAAAAGAAAGTCCATCTTTAAAACATGCTGAATTAATCACACACAGGAGCTTGATGTTGCTTCCTTTTCAAGGTTATGTCTCAGGTAATTTTCACTTCTTTTAATAGAGTGCCAGAAGGAGGTAGAGTAAAATATATGAGTTACTTAAACAGGGAGGAATAATTAGGACCTTTATTAATTAGGGAGGGTATTGATTGTATTTCTGACATCAAGGAGAAACATTTGGCAGCTTAAGAAAGAAACTGTTGTAAGTACAATAGTTTCATTACTTTTTAGGAAACATGAGATATATGAAATTCAGATATGTTTCTCTAAAACTGACAGATAACGTTGATACTAAGAAATTAATTCAAATAAATGGTTGTGTTTAACAGTAAAAGTATAACTATAATTCTGAAAATGATAACTAATACTTTAATTCATTTAATATGCTTTTCAGCTTATATAGCACTTTTCACAAATCTTTTTATAGATAATTTAATTGTTTCTCAGAAAGCAGGAGAAATTAAACTAAAAGTGGTGGCACTTTCTCTAAGGAAGGTTGTGTAGAGCTACAAAATATTATTTGGTTTTGAGTCAATTAGGTTGACTCCTTCTAGACCTGATCTTCTCTTTGAAGGCCCAGACATTCCTCATTTTAGCTAATGTCCAGGAATAGTCAGGCCCTAAGAGATTGTCTCAGGTTAACTAAAATAACTCATAACAAGCTTTTTCTCTCCATAGTGAAACAAAAGAGGGAGCAAAGTCATAATCAAGGACCATTCATTCATAAGATATCAAATAATCAAAGCTTGTAGAAGCAGTTCACCTTCTTTCTATAGGCAGACCTAAATGGGAAGCCTTATCACAATGAAAACGTTGCCTGGTGAACATGGAATCAGAATGAGGGGATAGATGGAATGGAATGTTAATGACATTACGTTGAGGTGACTTGATGCACCTATCTCATTTTAGGAATGGGATTGCCAAAGGTACCAGAAAACTGAAAGGTCTTTGGCTAAAACCTCTGTATGCTCCAGACATAACCTTACCATTAGGACTGGAAACATACAAAGTCCAATGGATGAAATTTCCTCTGCCCTAGACAGTACTTGGATGGGCATTTTCCATGTTTGCCAAGGTGATTATATGCTTTTCTAAGTTCCTGTAACTATTATTTTACTATATTACCGTACTTCAATAGACATATTTCCCTGTTAGTTATGCCAGTAGTATCAATCAGGTATTAATAATAGTCAAGTTCCACTGGCCAGGAGGGACTTCATTTTCTTTCAGGGGAATTTCCAGATCTGATCTCAGCCATTGTGTGGATTTATTAATTAAATATGCACAAGCACTTTTATTTTCCAGTTTTCAAGTTTTGAGGTGTGAGTGATTGAGCGATAGGCACTTAATGCTAGCTTATATGACTGACAAGATTGAGTTCTATCCTATATTAATTTAAATTAGCTAATTTATATTTTTCATTCAGTAAATATTTATTGGGCACTTTCTATAGACTAGATGCTGCTCTAGGTATTGGTGATATTATCAAGGCAGACAAAAGTCTCTGACTTATTAGGGTTTTTACTACATAGACAAAAAAGTTCTGCCAGAAAATACATGTAAATTTTTATGACATAGATAATAAAAATGATTTAATATAAAATCAGACAAGAAATTTCTAAAGAATAGTAGTCTGTATGATTGCTGAGTATGTAGTGAGCACCTGTTAAATTTGTATTGCTTTCTTAAAGATTATGGTGAAAAGCTATGGTATATATGTGGTGACTGTTTGAAGGTGCAGCAGACATAAGCAGGTTGAATTCTTTATCCAGAAGTAAGGGTCTTTGATTTAGGGAAAGCAGTTTGGTCCAAAACAGGCTAATCAAAATGCAGTTGAATCAAAATAATGACTTGAATGAAAATGATTATCCTTAGAATGAGAGTCTCTCATATACTGTTGATAGGAAGACAAATTGGTACAACTATTTGTAAAAGCGATATGGGAATATCTGTCAACATTTTAAATGAACTTGTTTAAACATTTTAACATATAGGAATTTTTCCTAGGTGTACACACATGTAGGAAGAAATAAATTAAAAAATATTTAACATTATAGTAGTGAACAATTGGAAGGCACTTAAGAATTTAATAGGATATTGTTTTAAAATACTATACTATATTAAAGTATGTTTTAAAAAAATAAGGTAGAATTATTTGTATAGGCATGAAAAAATGTCCAAGATACTTTAGGCTAAAAAAGTAAGGTAAGGAATGGCATGTTAATTTTAAAAATATTATTAAACCACTTCTAAAGAAGGTATGCAACTGAGTGATAACTACTTCAAAATTAAAAAAAAAAAAATTCTCAAGCCCTAAAAATACTCGATTAATTAATTTTATTGTTTCATTATTTTCACTTCTTTAATTTATATTTGCTATTATAATATCCAATCCACACCATCATAGAAAAATAGAAAATGTAGGAAAAGAAAAATAAGAACTTGAATAATACCAGCAATATCAACTATTTTAACAATTCTAAACTCCTTGGTGAATATCTATTCAAATACCTTTTCTGTTCAAATAAATGTTTTCAGTCAAAATATGGATTACACATGACTTTATTTCACCTGCTTTTACTTATTTATAATGATACATGTTTGGATAATTACTTGGATAAAAATGAATTTAAAACTATACCACATAAATAGATATAAAGTGGATAAAATGATTAAAGATGCCTTATAGTTAGGAAACTACCTCAGATAGATAAAAATAATTAATTTATGAAAATTCAGAGTCAAATATACCTGAAAAATGAAAAATAATTATTCATTATAACTTCAGTGCTTTTTAATTGTTAAGCTTAACATATTGATTAAACTTTCAAATAGTACAAAGATATATAAAATGCAAAATGATATCCCCCCAATAATCTAAATTCCCATGGCAACCTCATGTTCAAAGTCTTCTAGTTATCCCTGATTCTATCAAAATCCATATATAAGTTATTTAAAAGAAATGTATGATTATACAACATGGATCTTTTTATGTCAGGATGAATAGATTCACACAATTTTTTTTTAAGCTTGGTGAGAGTTTATTATAAGAACAAAGCAAAATTTAATTAAACATGCTCCTATTGATGGACTTGATGGTTCAACAAAATTTTGTTGTATGTATGTGTCTCTGTGTATATGTATGTGTCCTTAGACACATTTACATCAATGTACTTGTATAGTTACCTTGGTAGGATTTATTCCAACAAGTTAAATTCCTATGAGAAAATAAGTTAAATAAAGTTTTTGGGCCAGTGTCTGTGTTTGGTAACTTGATATGATGTTATTAAGGAATATTTTAACACTTGGATGGGTGAAATTAATTTGAAAAAAATGCTAATACCCTATCCCTATTTTTAAGAGGATGATCCAACCCTGCTTCAAAGGAGACACTTCAAACTTCTTGAATCTAAACTTTTTAGTATACTGACTCCCCATAGATTTATTTAAAGGATTGTTGAGGAAAAATCCCAAAAGTACTACGAAAATACCATCAACGTATTTTGTTTAAAACATACTTAAATAAGGTGAGACATTCAGGAAGATTAATTTGCTATGGATACTACAAAATGCCATTTTTCAATAGACTGGGGTATTCTGAGTTTGGCTACTGATAAACAGTTGTGTTTGCATGTAACGTCAATCATGCAATCTTGTCTTTCATTTTGGGTTATGTTGTGTCACCACTATTGTTTCACTGGTTCTTATGTAATGACGTGATTACAGGGCAAGAAGGCAGTGATGAAGTTCAGGAACTCCATGGACAATTCAGAGGGAATGAATCGATACCAACTTCTGAACATTAACAGTTACATGCCTCTTCCTCCACCTTGTCCCCCCAATGGAAAAATCACATGGGAAAATAGACCTGGAACATGGAGAAGGAGAAGATTTCGTCCGATCACTGCTACAAATGGCTTAGAACCTCTCTTGACCAGGGTGATTATAGAATCAAGTTTTTTTGTATTAATTTATCACAGACTACACTGCATTATTAACTTTCTAGGTGTGCAGTAAAGGAATCTACGGAAATCAAAAGTAAAATGCCTTGCATAAGGAAATAATAGTTTTATGAATGTAATTGCAATCTTGAATAAATGTGAAATAAAATATTTGAGTACAATTCAGTAACTAATTTAACACAATTGATAAAAAATTTCCGTGAATCTTTTGATCAAATTTTGTTTTCACTATACCGATTTCTAGATTTTTTTTCTTTAATTTGCCTATTCAATCACATCAGAAGTATTTTAACATTTAATTTGTGAAAATTCTTTATATAACAAAAATATAATATGCCATGTAAAATATCTTATTAGAACTTTTCATGATTTTTTTTTGGCAAATTACTGTGTAATATTTAGAAACATTTTTTCAATAGTCTTCAAAAATACTGTAGTTTGTTATACTCATTTCCTAAAAACACTGATAAACAGTTCGAAGGCTGGTAAATTAGACTTTTACAGATACAGACTAGAATGAAGGCAAAATATCTCTTAATTTTTATTGTGTAAACACACAACAAATAGTAATCATGCATAATTTTTGTGATTATTAGCAGGTAACTAGGTCAACATTTCATTGATTGAGAATTAGGGAGTAAAATGCCAACATGAACATAAACTGCTTGCTGGCTCTTCAAAACTTACCTCCTTTTTTTTTTTTTAATTGTGCTAAAATTGGTATAGAAGATTATATATAGGGGATGCTGGGTTGTCTCAGAGGGTTAAGCACTCACTTTACAGCTGCGGGGTCTGGGGGTCAAGTCGGCCTGTGTGGACCCATATGCTTTCCTTCTGTGAGGCCCTGGTTCAGTTCTGCCCGGGGCATGCTTCCCATACTGGAGGCCCTGGGTTCTCGGAGGTGGGGGCGTGCTTCCCACATGGGAGGCCCGTGGCCTGGGTCCTACCCTGTGACACCCCACATCCATCTGTGTGGAATGAAGCTATGTTGAAAACTGATGATGTACAGCTGTGGAGACTGCTCTGGGCCCTTCCCCTTCTCCCTGGCTCTCTGTCAAACCAGAAAAATCTTTAAAAAAAAAGATTATATGTATATTTCAGGAGTACAACATTATAATTTGATATTTGTATACAGTACATAGTATTCACCACTGTAAGTCTAGTTACCATCCATTACCATACAATTGATCCCTTTCACCCATTTCATCCTCCTCCCAACCCCCATGCCCTGGAAATCTCCAATTTATTTTCTGTATCTATGAGTTTATGTTCTGTTTTCTCTGTTTCTCTTCTGTTTTTTGTTTTTTGTTTTAGATTTCATATATAACTGAAATCATATGGTATTTGTCTTTCTCTCTGTTACTTATTTCACTTTGTATAATAAATACCCTTTAGTCCATCCATGTTGTTGCAAATGGAAAGTTTCCTTTTGCATAGCTGAGTAGTATTCCACTATATATAGATACGTACCACATGTTCTTTATTCATTCATTCAACAGTGGGCACTTAGGTTGTTACCATATCTTGGCTATTGCAAATAATGCTGTATTGAACATAGGGGTGCATATCTCTGTTTGAGTTAATGTTTTGTATCTTTCAGATAAATACTTGGAAGTAGAATAATTGGGTCATACGGTAACTCTATTCTTAATTTTCTGAGGAATCTTCATACAGTTTTTCATAGTGCCTGTACCACTTTACATTCTTGTTCAGAGTTCCCTTTTCTCCACATCCTCTCCAACATTTCTTACTTATTGTCTTTTTGACAATAGCCCTGCTAACAGGTGTGAAATGATGTTTCATCATGGTTTTGATTTACATTTACCTGATAATTAGATATGTTGAACATCTTTTCATGTATGTGTTTGCCATCTGTATGTCTTCTTTGGAAGAATGTCTGTTTTGATCTGCCCATTTTTTAGTTGGATCATTTGTTTTTATGGTATGAGTTGTGTGAGTTATTTATATATTTTAGATATTAACCATTATCAGATATACAGAGGGTACCAAAATATGCATACACATTTTAAGAAAGGTAAAACCTGTATTAGAATTGTAATACTCAATAAATATATGCCAATAACAAAAGATGAATACAATTTATGTTTGACTTCCACAATTACAAGAGGTACTCAAAAATGGTTCCCATCAGCGTCCAGACACTTCTGATTACAGCTAACTACTGCTTGAGCAATATTGACCTAAGTGTCCACTTCTATCGCTGTGCATGCCATTTTAATTTATCATGTGTCTCAAACTTATCACAAATGTGTGCAATTGTTAGGCATGTTGGAGGTTCTGTTGTATACTCATGCCTTCATTGTTATTGTACTTCCAAAATGTTCTCAAATTTCAAATACCACTTCAAAATGATCTTGCATGCCTTAAATGACAACTGTGCTTCTGACATTTTCTTTGACAGTCTTGCCTGTTACACGGTGATGCTGACGTTCATTTGATTAATGTCATCATTTGAGCAAATGTCATACTACACATTGCTACCATAATTCAATTCAACTTTAAAAAGTAATACTCAGATAGCATCTCTTAAAATGTGTATTCATTGATTTGGAACCCCCAGTATGATTTGCAAATATTTTCTCCTATTCAGTAGGTTGCCTTTTTGCTTTGTTGATTGTTTCCTTTGCTGTACAGCTTTTTAGGTTGGTGTAACTTTTGTTTATTTTTGCTTTTGTTTTTCTTGACTTTGGAGTCCTGTCCAAAAAAACAAAACATAGAGCTTATCAAGGAGCTTACTGCATGTTTCCTGCACAACCCACCCCCTCCCTAACCACCTTCCACCCTAGGAGTTTTATGGTATCAGGTATTAAATTCAAGTAGTTAATATGTTTTGAGTTAATTTTTGTATATGGTGTAAGATAGTGGTTTAGTTTCATTCTTTTGCATATGGCTGTCCAGTTTTCTTAGTACCATTTATTGAATTGACTGTCCTTTTCTCATTGTATGTTCTTAGCTTCTTTATTATAAACTAATTATCCATATATGTACGTGTTCATTGCTGGGACCTCTATTCTACTCCACTGATCTATGGGTCAATTTTCATGTTAATATCATACTGTTTTGATCATGATAGTCCTTTAATATTGTTTGATGCCAGTAAGCATGATATCTCCAGCTTTGTTCTTTCTCAAGATTGCTTTGGCTAGTTGGGGTCTTTTGTTGTTTCACACAAGTTTTAGAATTCTTTGTTCTAGTTTTGTGGAAAATGCCTTTAAAACTACCCTCACTCTTAAGTGCCTTATTTTCCCCTTGTCCACATTTCATTCCCAGGATCTATCCTTACCAATAAGTTTCTCAAAAAATTGGAATTATCTTCTTCACGTTTGCCCAGATTTCCTCTTTCCCTTCTATTTACACAAATTCTCTTTCTTTGTTATGGTCTCTGACAGAGCATTGTATCCTCTCATCTCTGAGGCCCATCCTTGGCACTATGTCCTTGATCTTAACCTTTTTCACCACCTATGGCAACTAACATAGTCATTTGCCTCTCTAATTTGTATTTTTATTTTCTCTCTAATATTTATCTCCATCTCTCAACATACCCAGGCCTTATATAAAATAACCAAGTCCTTTCCTCAGATTTTGTAGCCTTAGAATTTTCTTTTGCTGCTGCGAAGTTCTCTGAAGAGAGTAGTTCACTGTAGCTTAGTTTAACAAAAGCCCCAAACAACTGAGCTTATAACAGCAAAGGTTTGCTTTTTGCTCTCATTGTTATGTATTGTTGGTCAGCTGCAATTCTGGGACCCACACTAAATGAGTAGTCCCTGTCTGGGGTATGTTGGCCTTGTGGACAACATAACTGTGGAATACTTGTAAAATTCCACTCAGAAGTGACACATATCGAGCTGATTCTGGGTGGTGAGCACATAATGCGATGCTTAGGTGATGTGATGTGGACTTGTGCATCTGGAAACTATCTAATTGTTACCAATCAATGTCACCCCAATAAATTTAACAATAAAAAATAAATAAATAAAAAATAAGTGACACATATCACTTACACTTGAATTCCAGTGACAAGCCTGACATCAATTGGAATGGAGCTATCATCTCTCACAGAGAGAGGCAGTGCATATTTGCAACACTAATAGAATCTACCTCGTCTACTAACACTTTTGAACCCTTTGCCTGCTGCTATCAGTCTCCACCAGGCCAACAAACATGCTGTCTTGAATGATGTGGCCCCCACTTAGCAAAGCATCATCCTCACTTGGTGGCAGCATTTGATTTTCTGAGGTTAAAATATATTACTGAGATAAATTGTACCTGGTCATACTGTTAAGATAAAAACTTTACATGTCTCATAAACCATAAAAGTATATAAAATCTATATGTACAAATTGAACACTCATGTTCACACTATTACTTCTTTTTTTTTCTTTAAGATTTATTTTTGTTGTTTGAGAGAAGGTGAGAGAGAGGTGGCGGGGAAGGGCCCAGAGCAGTCTCCACAGTGGTACATCATTAGTTGTGACATGGTTTCCACACAGGTGGATGTAGGAACCAAAGCAGGCACCTCCTGCATGGGAGGTGAGAACCTTTGCCACTGAGCCATCTTGGGATTTGACAGTTGTGCCACAGTTCAGCATATGGGGTTTGCATGGGCAGGGACTGGGGCCAGGGTGGGGAATTGAATCCCAGACCTACCTTGCACTTGCAATGCAAGTGCTCAGCTGCTGAGCTATGCCAGCATTTTCTATACTATTACTTCTAAACAAAGTAGAACACTGTTGTTATATATGAGTATCTTATTCCTGCCCTGTCACATCTCTTACAGCTCCCCAAAGCAACCACCATACTGCTATATATCTGTTAACTCAGTCCCTGCTTTTCTTTAGAGTACTATCACTTCCATGCATAAAACTTCAGAAATAAACATAAAAATAGCTTTTTAATGAAAGTATAATATTTCCAGGAGGAAATAAGCTGAATAGAGTCATTGGGGCATGGTCTGGGATTGGTTTTTTGACAGTTTTAAGAGCTTCTTTGGGGAAGTCAGAGAGACCAGGTCGTGAATACATCCTAGACAAATGGGGTTCACCAGACTCAGCACATCTAGTGAGGTCTTCGTGTGGGCCAGTCACTGGGTGTCCAGCAAGAATGTGGTCAGGTAAATGAGCTTCTGTAGAGGGGCATAGAGTTGAGAGCAGCAACTTCCCTGTCCTGTGGTCATGACAAGTGAAATGTAGATAGGCATCTGAGGCAGCTTTTGCTGGGCATTCAGCATTCAGTTTATAAATGCAGCGTGCTGTCAGCAGGCACCCTGGCTTGGACAGACATAAGCATGTCTGTTTCTTGAGTTGCAAGACTTGTCTGACCTGTCTTTTTTTTATTATTTAAACCTTTGGTTCTCTCTTTTTGGAATCCCTGTGTTGGGAATGTTGGAACTATTAGAGTGATGCTCTGATATTCTTAGTTTTTCTCTCCTATTTTATACTTCTTTGTCTTTCTATTCTGCTTGCTGGGAGATTTCTTCTATTTTGTCTTCCACACATACTGCTGAGTTTTTCTTCTGCTGCCTCATTTTTATTCTAAGAACTTTCTTTGTGTTCACTGAATGTTACTTTTAAAAAGCATCCTATTTTGTATGATTTTGATTCTGTGGTATTTGTGGGGACTTGCTTTCTGGGCAAACATGTGTTCAGTTTTTGTAAAGAATGTGACTCTTTAAATGTTGGGATCAGCATTTTATAAATGCTCAATAGATAAGAAACGTAAATTATGTCATGCATACTTTTACATTCCTAGCAATTTTTGAATCTATGTGATCTCTCAGTTTTTGAGAATGATAGTTTATTCTCTGTAATTATGGATTTGTCTATATTTCTCTTTGTGTTGTTTTATAAATGTCAAGTTCTGTTTGGTAAACGTTGAGGATACCTTGTACTATGCTCTCAGATATAGGATTACTCAATTTTGTTGGTGAAATGATTATCTTTAAAAACAGATCTTCTTTACATATTATTTTTGGCTTTAAACTCTACTTTGGCTAATAGTTCTTTTTCTTATTTTATTTAAATTAGTATTTAATATATATTCCCTTAGCTTTCAGCCTTTGATATCGTTACACTTAAGATTTAGGCTTTAAATGTGTTTATGCAGCATATGGGTGCTGTGTATTTATTAAAAGCTAAAAATCTCTTTTCCCTTAATAAGAAAGTTTAGTCCAATTACATTTATTTTGTTTAGTAGTACATTTAGACTTCTACCATCTTATTTGGTATTTTAGACTTAACATTATCTTTTTTTGGTAGTAGCATTTTGGGTTCCTACTGACTTTTCCATAAGTTTCCCTATCTTGCCTTCTATGACACTATTTTCATGCTTCTTTGCCATCTCTTTTTACCTCTTATCTTCCTCCTTTGTGTCTCTTCTTTATCTTCACCTCTAAATCTAGCCATCACTTTTTATTTTATTATTATTATTTTATTCACATTGTGGTCATCTTCTCACATGGCTTTGGTAGCTCTCTAGCTGTCCCTTAGATATGTCATTAGCTTCTGGGCCTGTGGTATAAAATAAAGTTGGCACAATGGGGGTAAGTCATGTACTTTTAGTATTTCCATTTATTTTATTTTGATCTAGAAAACAGTTCATTTAAGATGTGGCTCTCATGACTAATTTACACATTAAATTCAATCTTTTATTCTATGAGTACCACCCTCAAAGCATCCCTTAAATGCTCTTGAAAGGAAAGAAAGAGTACAAGGCAAAGAAATATGGCTTGCTGGTGGCCCACCAACCACTTGTTTCTGTATAAATGGGTAGAATATGGTCCTTGGCTTCTGTGACATGTGTCTCTAGAGCATGATTCATGGAGCCAAATGATGAGGTGTGGTAAGTCTCAGAGCCCAGCACGTTGCTTCTGTTTTTTGTTTCATTTTGTTCGATGACCTACAGAGCTTGATATTGCTTTCATATAATTTATGAGACTAGTTAGATTTTGTTCTGAGGTTTACCTCACCCACCTGCAGATTTTTGTATTCTCACTCAGGATTATTGGTCACCTACTCTCTACACATCAGCCTACTAAAAATGTAGATGGTCCCATAAATAGTGTTTATAAATGTGAAAATGCAGGCTTTCAAATAAAAACTTACTTAACCATTAGGTTTATCAATTAAAAAAGGAATCAGGTTTGTTTTAAAATTTTTATATGATTTGTGAAAGAGAAGACCAATCGCTCCAGGCATGAACTAATCTGAGGCCTTCTCCATATCTGATTGAGTCCAGTTATCCCTAGACTCCAAACAAGCCTGGTGTAATTACAGATGCCTGAATGGTAGATTCTGCTGCCCCTCAGATTTGACCTGGTTATAATTCAGGACAGCTTCTCCATTCAGTTGCTATATTTCTCATAAAGTGTAATATTTCCTCTAGTAATTTGGGGTCAAAATCTAGGATTCATTCTCTCTTTATCATATATCAAGTTAATTGCTAAATCTTTTAGATCAGAGATATCTAAAAGAAATATAATGTCAGCCACATAGGTAATTTTAATTTTCAAATAACTACATATAAAAGGTACAAAGAAACATATGAAATTCATTTTAATAACACATTTTATTTAATCAAGTGTACCCAAGACACTATCATTTTAACATGTAATCAATATGAAAAATATTAATAAGATATTATAAATTTTTATACTGTATTTAAATTCAGTAAGCATTTTATACTTATAGCATGTCTTATTTGAATGGACCATCTTTCAAGTGCCCACCAGTCAAATGTGGCAGGAGGTTGCTCTTTTAGCACAGCTCTAACACCTTCATGGCTCACATGTCTGATAATCTCTTTCCATTCTTGTTGTTATATCTTCAGTTCAAAGGCTTGCTACCTAACTTTTAACCAGGCTATTGCAGTCATCTACATAGTTATGTCCTGCCTCTAAATAACCAAATAGCTCAATTTAGCTTTATTGATAATGACAAATACTATGATATTTGCTAAGGCTACCAAGGTAAGTAAGACCAAATTCTTGTTCTCAGAAAGATTGCAGTTTAGCAAGAGAGACAGAAATATCTATAATAAACTATGATACATTGTGATGAGTATTATCATTGTGGGATACATAAAGCATGATGGAAACACAAATGAAGGAAATATCAGTTCTGAGTGAGAAGATTGGAGAATGCTCAGAAAGAAGGTGGCAACTGGGATGGGTTTTGAAGCATGAGCAGAAAGTATCAGGGAACAGAGGGTAAAAGGCATGAAGGAGAAAAAAGAGTAAGTAAAGTCCATTTCATTATTAGTAGATTGTACAAAATGATGTTAAATTAAACTTTGTAGAATAGGTTTCAACCTGCTTCTCTCTGTTTTAAACTGTGACTAGATTCCTCTTTCCTAAGGGATGGGGTCCAACATTCTTCAGACAACACAAAATGTCTTACATTCTCTAGCTCTTATCTGAAAGCAGGTATGTTCTTCTGCCTGGCTGTTTTCAAAGGTAGGTTTTATTGTTATTCAGGCATATCGAAACCTGTAGCACAGGGGATGATTGCCATTAAAGAGACAGTTTCTTACTTACATTTCCCAAGAGGAGGGGACATACCAGCTATGTTAGTCAGGGTTCCCTCCAGAACAATAGTTGACCACATATTTGGGCACCATGGCCTAGCTCAGTTGATAGATAAATTTCACTATCACACAGTGTCACACAAGGCAATACAAGGAAGCACCAAGGTAGGTCAGAAGCCTGAGAGAG
>PVKE010030935.1:0-19335 GCA_004027555.1 Craseonycteris thonglongyai
TAAATATGTATGATGCCAGGTGGGTATTAGACTTATCAGGTGAATCACTTCATAAGTAGCCATGATATTCTACACCAGAAACTAATATTGAATGTCCATTTTAGTTAAAAAAAATTTTTTTTAACTAAAAAGTAAATAAAATGTGGGTTTACATTTACAGAGGTAATATCTTTATAAACCTCATTTCTGTTTTAATTGGTGTTAATTTGATAACTATTGAGATCAACACTTTCTTACATGTTTACTTAACAGTCGTAATTCTACCCTAATGTACTATGTGTTTATATCATGTATTTGTTAGTCTTAATGTTTTTCTAATTATTTCACATCTGAGAAAAATAAAAAACAAAGCATCTTCTACTGTTAGTGTACAAAATTAATTTTAGAAACATTAAGCACAACTAGTTATCAAAGAAATGTAAGCTAAAGCTACAATTAAAGATATTTAACTGCCTTTCCTGTTTAATTAACAAAAATTTTCAAAAGGTAGCCCCTAAACTTGGCTTAGGTAAAGTAAAAATCTCCTCTCATTTGTATTTGGGACCAGTGAAGGTTGAAATTATAATTAAGAGAATGATTTATAATTATAAGCAATACTTACAAACTGTCATAGAAACATAAAAAAATAGAAAAGCAAACAACCAACCCTAAAATATGGAAAAGGCTGTATTAAATATTTTCTAAATAGCCTGTATGTCCAATAGCACTGGACTGAGGAAGCAAATTATGGCACTCATACAGAGAATTCAATGCTGTCATTAAAATAATGATGATGAAGATTACATAACAGCATGGAAATACTTAAGATAATTTCATGATGGGAAAACACAAAAACAAAATAGAAAATTATGCACATGGTAGCAAAAAAAAAAAAAAAAAAGGAATAAAATACACTAAATCAATACCCTAGTAGCTCATTTTTTAAAACAAAAAGGAAGTCCTATTCCTTTACACGACAAACTAAAAGTCTCTAATCAGTAATTAAAAGTCTCCAGTTCAATATGTTAATCCTCACTCCATTCCTTGTTCAAAGATAACACACACCCTACTCCCACCCTGCACAGCCCCACCCCTGCAAGAAGGAGGGTCTGGGAGCTGGGGAGGGGCAAAGGCTCTCTTATCTCTGTTTCCTGCTCCTCCTTCCTAGACTGCTAACTCGGGATTTAGGCTTCTCTTACTGTTGGTGTTCGCTCACTCTCGGAAGGGCTCTCTCTTTTCTTTTTTGGAAATACTTATTTGGGGGAGGGGGCAGTTTAAGACTCATGGAAAAATTGAGAGGGAAAGTACAGAGGGTTCCCATATCACACAGAGGGGCAGCCTCCCCCTTTGCGGACATCCCCCACCAGAGTGGTACCTCTGTTGCAACAAATGAACCCACATTGACACCTCATCATCGCCCAGAGAGTATTGTTTACCTATGCTTCACCCATGTTGTTGTACATCCCACGGGTTTGGACAAATGTATACTGTATCCACCATTACAGTATCACACAGAGTAGTTTCACTGCCCCGAAAAATGATTCAGTGCCCCACCTATTCATCCCTCATCCCTAGTTAGGCAGAATTTTAATCAGCTCTTTCTCTCCTGTGGCCTCATGGGACCAATTGCTAATGCACACTCATCCTTTGTCCCACAGGGACTACAGTAACCGAAAGTGACACTTGACTCCCTGTGCCTTGCTCTTGGCCTCAAGACAGGAATGGAAGGGAGCCACCTGGAACACTGAATTGCTGGAAACCTAGCCATTTAAGGCTAGAGGCAAAGGAGAGCAGCACCTCTCCTGTCCCTAGGAGAAAGGGAGCCAGCCCAGTGCAGCCTCTCTCTCTCCAAAGTCATGATCTCCCCATTCTTTTTTCCACACTTTTGCATTCTTGGACAGGTCAGGGCGTTCAAGCGTTGTTGATAGGATTCTTAGTTACTTGCATGAGGATTCCCGCTAGTGTCTCATCAGTTGCTTCAATTTTAACACACTGTCACAAAGCCACTTATTTGTAGCACAGAGAAGCCTGACGGGTCCCAATCGGTCGCTGTTATTTCCAAATTATTTTAGTGATTAAAAGCCAATTCATAAGTAATGAAAAAGAGAAAAAAACCCAAGATCCTTCTTGAACCCTACTAGTTAGAAGCTACGGTCAGTGTCTTTAAATTCATAGAGCTTCTCTTTCCTCATCTGTAACAAGAATAATAAATAATAGCTGTCCTACTTCTATAGGATGTTATAATAAACAGGTAATTTGTTTACTGCAACTATTAGATCAATATAAGCTAACCTTATTGTGACAATTGACTATGTCATATATAGAAGTATTCCCTATGTATTCTGTTTCCTTCTTAATATGAGTGAATTGCTTTGTTTTTCTAAGTGGTAGAATGATCAGAAGTGAAATAATCAGAAGTAAATACCAATGTCAAAATTTACTGTTACAACTCATTCAGTAGGCTTATCAAAAATCTATCAAGCATAAAAAAATTTACCTGCTAATATTTGGGGGGTGGGAAATGACAGCTTATGAGAGATTTTTCTTTTTTAAGCACAATCAGCAGAATGAGATGTAAAGTATCTAAAAGCAAAAGCAAGTCAAAGGTTTTCTCTCCATAAGTGCAAAAGACATACGGCTGGGGTTAGAGACCCAGTGAAATGACTTGTTGAAAAAAAGCTTTCTGTCGAAGATTATTGCTTTTATTCAGATTCAGATGAAACTGTTTATCTTAATTAGAGAATTAATAATTGTTTGCATTAAAATGATTCATAGTTTACTTTAATTCACTTAATGAATTTCTTCCTTAAGAGTAATTACCCTCTAACACAATCTTTATCAATGGCAATTTATATCAAAATGTTCACACAATGATAATAGGAGTGCTTTGTTCTATAATAGGTTTTCCTGAGGGGGTTGGTTCCTTCAAGCTGGGAATCACTGAAAAGCCTAATCCCTGCTGGCTGCTCCTTCAATATTTTCCCCTGACTGACCCTTCTTCCCCCTCTCTCCCTCCCTTCCCATCAGCACCCTGACAGATTTCCTCCAGCTATGGATATGATCATTCTTCCCTAAGGACAGGTCTCTAGCTAAAGGCACCATGAAGGCACTGCAGAGTGAATGGCTTTGGGGCAGGCTTGCTCCTGGCCTATGGAAACCTCACTCCCCGCTTCCCACTCCCCTTAGCATCCAGGCCATTGTATTAAGCCAATGGATTGGACTTGTTTAGCAGCGTTTGTCCCCAGAGCATCGCCCCTGCCTTTTCTGCCTCCATTCTGGCTTTTGCAGCTTAAACCTGAGGAGAAACAGCCGAACAAAACAAAGCAGCCTTTTAGTTTGGAATGCATTAAGTAAAGCAAATATTTCAAGCTAATAATGGCACCCCACACACCCCAAAAAGAGTGTCTTCTTTATATATTTTTGAATAATGGGGAAACTATATATGTGCATACATCTTCTGAGGATACACACTTCTTTAGGAAAACATTAATAGAATAACTTTGAAGAGTGAGTTGTTAAATTTTAATAGCCACAGTATTAGTAATGAAGTATAATAGCTCAGCAGAATGGGAACATGTTGACAATTTTTTTTGTAGAATTATATAATATTGATGTTGAAAGTCATTCAAAATTACCCCATAGCTTGTATGCGAGGACGCTGAGTGACAGTGACTTGTCCAGAGGACTCTGCACAATCAGAACATGAGTTGAGTTCTCTTCATGCTTGGTCTCATATACGTGTATGTGTGTTTTTTATGTAAGATCACAAAATAATTGGTTTTATTATAAATCTCATTGAAAAATATGATTAAATTATCAGCCCAAGGCCTCACTGGGGCCATAGTAGCCCTTGAGGCTCAAAAGGGATGAACAAGAAGAGAGAATCTGCCAGGGTTCCCATCCTGCTGACCTTATAGCAGGACTCCATCTTGGTCCCTATACTCCCTCAGTATTTATTACTCAGAAATGTGACATGAGCTAGTGGGCCCCACATTGCCCTCAAGTTAATGCACTCACTGTCTGTAAAAGTATTCACCCAATTATTGAGTGGGCTTCACAGCTTTCCCCCAGCCTCTCACATGTTATATCCCCAAATTCTGGCTAAGCATGTAGGTCTTGGTCCCTGTATTTTGGAATCCAGTTTCTATCCAGTTTCCCCACAAAGAATGGCAAGCCTCAGCTTCCTAGTCATGGCCCCACTGCCAAGCCTGTAAATACGAAGCTCCTTAAAGTCTCTGGGCCAGGTGCTACCTGAACTTCATGAGTGTCCCCTCACAGAGGTAGAAGACCTCGGTCCTTGCTGCCTACACATGGCAACTCTACCCAGGAATTAAGATTACTCCTAGGACCTCAAGCTAGGAATGCTATTAAAAGGCAACTTCAGGTCCTGAGGGAGATTTGTCTTCAGGTCCTGAGAAGTCCCAGGGCAATCTGACCTCCCCTCCTGAGAGAAGAGACATCCTTCCATACAGTACAAAAACTGGATGAAGGGCCTCGATGAAACTGTATTTCATCTACCCAGCATTTTACCCTTGGTCTTCTTAATCTTCCCCTGCCCTCCTCCCCTCCCCCACCCCCACCCTCCACTCAGGCCTGGATCCCAACAAAAAGTCAAATGGATGAAGGATTACAAATCCTTTTGCTTAACTAAGCTCTTCATGAGATGATGACATAAAATAAGGATTCAGGAGTAATAAATATTTTAAGTAAATATTTTTCCATTTATATGTCACATGATTTTATATAATTTTATTATTGACTTCTGTATTCATAATTATGTACAAATACATGAAATTATATATGAGGCAAACTAAGAGCAATTAAAATACAACAATAGGGGAAGCCGGGATGGCTCAGTGGGTTAGGCGCTCACTTAGAAGCCCCAAGGACCGAGGATCGAATCCCGGCCCCGGCCCGTGCGGACCCACATGCTGAGCTGGGGAGTGCCCCCAGTTCAGTTCTCACCGGGGTGAGACCCCGGCCCAGTTCCTGCCCTGTGCAGCCCCGTGCCCACCTGTGGAATGAAACTATGTGGAAAAACCAATGATGTGCAACTATGGAGACTGTCCTGGGCCCTCCCCCTTCTCTCTGTCTCTGACTGTATCTCTCTCTCTCTCTGTCAAAAACAATAAATAAATCTTTAAAAAAATAAAACTAAAAAATAAATAAATAAATAAATAAAATAAAATACAACAATAATTGCATTTAATGAGTTCCTGTGAGAAGGAAAACACAGTAACATCTCAGGTGCTGGAATCAAACTGCCTGCTCACCCACCAGCTCTACTGTTTGCTTGCACTGTGGCCTGGGCAGGCCATTGAACTTACCTGAACTTGTTGCTCTCTTGTCTAAAGGGGAGACAAGAAGAGCACCCGCTGCTAGAAGTTATTCTGTAGATAAGTGGGCACGTGAAAAATGTTTAGCACACCACCCGGCATGTGTGAGCACTTTGTAAATGTACACTACATTTCTAAAAAAAGATAATAGAGCAGAGCATTTCAATTATAAAGAAAAAACCATAAGTAAGAAAACAATCTAAATGACCTTCAACAGGTGACTGATCTAAAAAAAAAAACCACACCTGTAGTACATCATACCATAGACTCCTATTCAGCAACACAAAGGAATGAACTCTTGATGCGCATAACAACCTGATGGGTCTCTAGGGCATAATCCTGAATAACAAAACCAATCACTGATCTTACACACAGTATGATTCTACTTATGTGACATTCTTGGAATGACAATAAAGATGGAGAACAAGCTAGAGCTTTCCAAGGCTTAGGGGGAGAAAAGAAAGGAAAGTGTCTTTTGCTGTAAAAAGATGACAGAAGTGATGCTTGATATTCAAATATCCTACACCTTGATGGTGGTGGTCAGCACGGAAACCTACAGAAGTGACAAAGTTGCAGAGAGCTAAATGCACACATGTACACAGAAAGCAGTGTGTGGAAAATCGAAGAACCTGAATGTGCCCTGTGGATTGCATCGCTGTCAATTTCCGGGGTGTGATGTTGTGCTACAGTTATGTGAGATGTTACTTCGGGGGGAAATTGAGTGAAAGGTGCAAGGAAACTCTCTGATTATTTTGTGAATCTACTGTCACCTCTAAACAAAAAGGTAAGAAAATAAACACTCAAATAAATTTCTGGGGATCTAAAAGTAAGTCATTCTGCCTTTGGTCTTTCCTTGTTAAAAAAAGACACCTGAGAAAAAATCCCAAATAAAATAAAGAGTAGATATGATTTTTAAAGTTATTGAAAATCTTTTAAAATGTAAGCTTAGAATTGATAAATAGATTATTTTGCCATCTATGTTTTTCCTTTGAAAGAAAGAAAGAAAAATAGCCAATCATTGACAATGTGCTTGCCATCTATGGACTGAGTGATTAGTGCTGACCTCTCTGGCTTTTAGCCACCAAATCAAAAAAAAAAAAAAAAAAATTGCTTACGCTGATGTCCTGACATCTACAGCCTAGGAATCCAAAAGCCGTTGTGCCTAGGTGTGCCTAGGAGTTTTACACACACACACACACATATGAACAAATAAAGGAAAAGGAGTCAGAAGTTAGCAGGAAATGGGAGCAGGAGAGAGGTTTTGTTTGCAGATGTCTTTCCTGCCCTTTGCACCTGGTTCACTTGCAGTGTCAGACATTTCTTCTTCGGTCCTCACTTCCCCAATCTATTTACCAGATTCTAAGACTGGTTCTCCTAAATCACCAGGGCAGGAAATGCTGACTTCCGATGTTCGCCTAAGAATCACAGGCCAGGGTGAACCAATGCCCATGGGCCTGCCACAATTCTTAGGAACTATGCAGTTAAACAAAAAAAAATCACTGTGCTAAATATCAACTTTTAATTAGTGGTATTCAGACTGTTTGCTAATACAGGGTTTTTCAACTACTTACATTGAAGAACCAACTGCTGACTGACATATGTATAAAATTCGAAAGAAGTAAATGATCAGAAAAATAAGAAGAAAGAGCATGATGAAATAAAGAATGCAACTTCAAATTTTTATTAAGTTGACATAGAGTTACCCTATCAAGTCACTATAAAAATTCTAAACACTTAACTCTCAATTTCTGTACTAATTTCCATCTAAATAGTTTATGCACAACCATTGGTCCACCAAACACATTTGAGTAGCACAAACTAAGAGGACATTCTGTCCTCTGCTCATCCTTTCTCATTTGCTTAATCCTTTTTAGTGCTCACCTGTAGACCGCCTTTTCTCACTTTCTTTTCTCTGTTGCTGCTCTTGGCAAAGAAAGACTATTATTAGAAAAAGCTCCTAGGCCTACATGGTCCTCCACATGTGCATGTTGTCTCAAAAACAACAACAAAGTGGCAAGTTCAAATGTATTAATGCTTGGCCTTAGTTTTCTTAATGGTTAAAAGGACCACTTAGAAGGTAGGGTAGAAAATATCTCCGAAAAATCAAAGTAAGTCAACTTGAAAGTAGCACACCAAAAAACAAAACACAAACAACCAAAAAAATCAGATTTCCCCCCCGAAAACTTGAATGTTCTCTGAACCACTTCTGTCTTCTACTGAATGTTCTAAGATTATTGTGCCTATGTAAATCACTTTGGTATGTAGTTATCTGCATTTTCTAGCAAAAAGAACTCAGTATTTTTTAGTTCCTTCCACTGTTATTTAATTATTCATGTATATATTTCTTTCTCCCCCAAAGTGAACATACTCTCTTTGAAGGTAGAGATTTTGCTTATTAACTTTTTATGTCTTCCACAGCATTTAGCATAGGACATAAATCAACATTCTATAAGTACAAAATGAGGAAACTAGTATCAGTTCTCTTATTGTTAGTTGAAACCTTACATATGGGTAATATAATATTTTCAAAGAGTAGTGAAATAATACTTCAAAGTGAAAGGAATATTTTCAGTACAGAAAGAAAACTGTAAGAATATAATTTCCATTCACTTTGATGATTAAAAAGGACTTCCAACATCTTAGACATCAGTTTTGACTGCCTTGGCAAATATATGTAACAGAACAGTTACAGTTATTTGCTTTTGCTCTAATTTGGACCATCATGGTTATTTAGCAAAGATTTTTGGAGTGCCTTGAAGACAAGGCTAAGTTGGCCCATAATTAATAAGGATCCTTACATAGTCAATAACAAGAGTGCCCAAGCTGTTAGACCATCCTCAAGAAGCAAGTAATGACCCAAGTTGGATGGTTTTTCTATGTACATTGCCATGTTGGACTTGCTTCTCAGTTGACAGAATTCCTACATCTGCTTTAAAAGCTTTCTACTTCTTTTATTTTGCCAAAGCCTCTTTAAACATTGCCTATGCACACTGAAGCTTTTTCAAACAAATCGGAGCTTTTTATAACTCTAAAGCAGCTGTAAGGACTTCATATTTTCACAAAGGGAGTAAAAGATGGAGGCTATAAAGAGTGGCTTATGAGATTCTGTACTTCCAAATAAAATGTCTTAATAAGCTTATTCATGCAAACAAAATAGTGTGAAATTATAAAAATTATAAAAAATAATTTAATATCTTGACCAGTGTAACTATACAAATAAAGTCAGTCTACTCCTGTGGAGAAGAAAAATGAAAATAAATAACACTAATTTTCTAAAATCTCACTCATTAAAAAATTATACTTAGGTTCCTAATTAAGGTTCTAGGCACAATTTTAATGGATCAGTTTGACATATATAATTCCATTTTTTCTAGTGTTCTAGGAAAATTTTAAAGTCCCAAATTGTAATATTTACAAAAAAATAACAAACAAGGTTGTGGGAAATTATGATAAACCTATTAATCTTGATAATAGCCTCTTCATTCATACTCTGAGTCTTGTGTAATGAAATTAAACATATATTTCTTTAAAAAGCATATTATTTTACTAGGCATTAACTGTACAGGAAACATTTAATCTCTACTCTCAACATAGGTAGAATCTATTTTCAACATAATTACATAGTGGATTATGTTGTGGCTAAAACCATCCTCATCACTCAGCCAATATTAACATGCTTCAGCAATAACTGACTAATACATTTTACACTTCAATGGAGACAGAAAAATCGTGATATAACATATACATTCAGGAAAACAAACATTTGAATTGATAACAAAATATAAGAAATTCCTTATAAAGCTCAATAAGTATTTGTTGGCCACATAAAAACTAGATATCCCTTTGTTATTTCCAGACATACCATTGCTCTTTCCAGAGACAAATACAACATTATCGTGTTCTATTTTTTATGATGTGAAAGTAGATATCTGGTGGCTAACTGGCACTCAATGGGTTAATGTACCAAATGAATGAATGAATGAACAAATGAATGACTGAGTAAAACTATAATCATAACTATGCCTAGCCAGCACTGAGTAGAAAATTATATTAGCTTTTCTACTTCATGAGATCCTTTACTGTATCCAGCAGGCTGATTGTCAAACTTAGGCATTTATTAAATAAAGAGCTGTTGTTTTTATCAAGAAAACATAGTTAACATTCCCTATCTCTCCAAAAAATATCATAAGAATTTGCATTTGTTCATTTTAAATTAGTCAAGTTTCACTGTTTTTTGTTTTTTTTTTCCATATTAAGAATGCTTACTCGGCTGGAAGGATCTTTAATTTTTTCCATAAGCTTTCATAACTGTCATCTCCAGTATATAGTAAGTTCATTTCTCCCTCTTCATTTTACATATTGTAATTTAAAAGGCTATGTTTAACAAACAACAACAAACAAAACAAAATAGAATAAGCAAGTATAAGCACAAGATCAAAGGCTGCATCCCTCCAAGGTTGTAATAGAAAATGAAGAGCCCAGAAAAGGACATTAATTCTGTCACCATGAGTTTGAGGACAGAGGACTGTGCTTACGGCCATGGCTCTGCTGTCAGCCTGTCTGGGTTGAATTCTAGCCTCCCCTTTTAGCTGTTTCACTGGACAAGTGATAGCCACGTGAGTCAGTTTTCTCCTAGGTGGATAATAAGAGCATCTTTGAGTACACCATAAGAGAATTAAATGAGAACATGCAGACACTAAGTGCTCAATATCTGTTAGCTATTATTATTAGAGAATCCATACTTAAAAAAAAAAATGGACATGTTAAAGTTACACATAGCTTTCTAGTATCACTTGCCCTAAAGTGGAGTTGGGGGTTAAATATTTTTTCCTTTTCTACATTTAACATAGATTATTTGTAGATTATTATTTTGTACTGAATGCTTAGTCTAGCATTACTTTAGTCATGTTTGTGGAGAGTGAGAGTGGAAGAATTGTACTGAATGAAGATCCTTCCCTCGATTTAAAAAAAAAGAAAATGGAGTCGTTTATCCTAGATGGCAAGAAGCTGGCATACACACCCTTTCCTTTGCCCTCTGTTTCCTCTTGCCATTCCTTCCTTCCTTTTAATTTCTCCCACTTCCTGAAGGATCTCTGTGTCCTCATGATGTTACTTCAATGTAAATCAAGGTGATTAAAACTAATTGATATTCAGGTAGTAAAGGTATGTCACACTTCCCTCAATGTTTACATTTTAAAAGGGGCCTTTCTTTAATAGTCAGACTGAATATATTGTATAAGTCTCAACTGTGAAATTTCAGTCACTGTAGTATCAACTGTATAACAGAGAAAGGTGGGGATGCTGGGATAGCTCAGTGGTTGAGTGCTTGTCTTGCAATCATGAGGTCCAGGGTTCGATTCCCAGCACTGGCTTGTGCAACCTCATACACTGAACTGCGGTGCAACTGGTAGACCCCACCCAGGTTGATTCGGTGGCAAATGTTCTTGCCTCCCATGCAGAAGGCCCCGTTTCGGTTCCCACCCGCATGGCCCCACATCCACCTGTGTGGAATGAAACCATGTTACAACTAATGATGTACAACTATGGAGGCTATTCTCTTTCTCTCTCCTTCTCAATAAACTAAATCTTAAAAAAATAATAATAGAGAAAGATAATCTTAGAGTAATAAGTATATAAGGACAAGTACACATTTGACAAAAGGCAAGAGAAGTGAACCTGAAAGTGATGTAAGTCTAATATCAACAGTAAAATAATAAAAGCGGCCCAAAGAGATGAAATTTATCAAAACCCGGAGGATGATAGAATCATGAGCAATAAGCACCATGGCTTTACATAGAGCAAATCATGCCAGACACAATCAATAGCTCTTTTCATCAGAATGACAAAATTAGAGGATGAAGAGAATCAGGTAAACGTTGCCTATTTGCACTATCACAATGCATTTAAAATGGTCCCTGTGAATTCTAAATTCAACTGTAGATAAAACTGATTCAGCTATGAATGCTTTCTAAAAAGACATTAAAAAAATGTACAATGTCATACATAATGACAATGGAGGCCGTTGTGATATGCTAGAGTTAATAAAGCTCATTCACTGCATTTGCTAAACTGATGAAAGGGAAAAGGTACATCAGAATTATGTATAATGTACTGAGTGAGTAGCTCATTTCGTGGGAATGCAATTAGGCAGATTTTAAAATACAATGGGTAATCTAAAAGGACCCTAGGTGAGATTGCTGTTACAACTAGCTCCTGACTAAAATCAACCAAACTGAGCTAAGGAAAAAGCCCTCAAGACCAAGAATCATGAAATCCTGGAATGTATTCTTTCTCAGCTGTCTCCACCTGCAGTCTTCTCTGACTCAGTTACTGTCTGGGTAAATTCCCACCATGACTTTAAGACCGAATACGATACAGCAGGAACCTGATCAGAACTACTGAATGGTAATGTCCTGGCTCTTTGACCAGAACTGATAGGACTGGTTTATAGACATTTTCTCCACTTGGACACCCCTGTTCTTACTTAGCTAACAACAAACATAATTGTGGCCTTGGTTCAGAGGTGCTCTGCTGACTTATAGTGCTCCCTTGATCAGAGAAAGAGAGTGAGAGAGAAAAGTAATAAATAACTACAGGGCAATAAAATAAGAGTAATAACACAGCTGTGAGAAAGTTCTAGAACAATGCAAAAAAAATAAGAGGTTGTCTGTGGGGATTGGGTAAACTTTCCAAAGAAGCAACACTTGAGCTGGGAGAGGAAGGAAAGGAATTGAGCTAAATGCCACGTGAGGAAACAGCACACACAGGGACTCTTCTCGTTGTTATAATGAGGATAACTCCCATCAGTCTAGCTCAGAATGCTGCTTTGAAGAGTAGAGAGAATACCCATATGACAGAATTTTGTAAAACATTTATATAAATATGAAAGATTTAACGTACATTAGGACCAGTTAAACATTGCTTTGGAATAAAATGACCTAGTATGTTACACTGTAGGTGAGACTTCAACCCAACACCCAACGATGGTCACATCAGCATTACCAAGTTCTATCCACCAAATTCTGCCTCTAAGTCATGAGTAGGGAGGGAGATACCACATGCTGAGCGGAGCCTGGTTTTGTTGTGGGCACATGGACTCCAAAACAGAGTATGACTCACACGTGTGGGATACAAAACCTCCTACAGATCAGCCTGGATTTATAGGCAGCAGCTGCTGTGTCCTCTGCAGTTAAGCTCACTGCAAAAAGCAGGTGGATCAGTGTTCCTCCCCTCATCCCAGCTTCAAAGCTTGGAATCCCCTTTCAAGCCTCCTCTTGGTGCTGTGCTTTCCTAGAACCTCACCATGTTACTTATACTTATCTTTGCCTGTCCTTTCTTGCTGGCATCAACAAGTCTACCTTGTCACTTAAGCCATTCCAAGGCTGCCTCCCTGTGACCGGCCTGTCCTATCCAGCTCTCCTCCCTCCTCTAGTCCACCCCCTATGTGGGGCTAGTATGTAAAAGTGTGGCATTTGTCCTGTTCCATTCTTATTCAAAATTCACCAACAACTCCCCATTGCTTACATCAGAGATGTTCCAACTTCATCTGAACAAAAACCATGCCTGATATTTGTTTAAAGCGCAGATTCTAGTATGCTCCTTCTTGTTCTGACTCAGTAGCTGTGGGGCCCTAGAACCTTCATTATTCACCATACCAATATTCAGTTTGGGTTTGGTTACATGCTGGACAGTCCTGTGATCAGCTATTCTTAGAGTCTATCCTGAATGAGAAATACCTGCTATCAATTTTTATTGAGTCACTTATATGTAATTACTTTATTTAGGCATCACTATCAAAAATGGGCATATAATATATTATCTGTATGTGTATAATGCATATCTATCCATTCATTTATTTAGGTAAACACATAGTATTATACAAAGAAATCTTTCTGAGAAATCTTTCTGCTTCCCAAGGGCTACTAACTGTCCCATGGTTAAAATAGCTCACCATTAAAAATAAAAGTTACTAAATTCTGTGTAGTTATGTTGCCAGAAAGCTTGATTCATGGTCTTAGAATCTTACAGTTTAAGTAAGTCTGCAAAAGGTAACCTTTGGCCAGGAACAGAGGGCTGTCTTCCTAAAAAGAGTTAAGTCATGAATTGACTACTTTACCCTTTGCCACAGGGGGAGGTTGGTAATGATGGAACACTGAACTTATTTCTCCCGTCACGGTGCTCCACCCGTCAACCCCCAAACTGGAGAGTGGTCCCTGACTTCCTTCTGAAGGCAGTGAAGAGACCAAGTAGCACATGTGCCCGATGTCCGAGGAGAGTGAAACTGAGAGACATGCTACAGAGGAACAGCCTACCTTCCCAGTAATTAGCACTCACAGGTTCATAAATTTGACACGAGTCAAAAGGATGACTCATAAATCAACATTTCAGTCATCAGCTGGAGAGGAGTCTAGAAGCACAAGGCACAGGGTATAACCATCTGTGGAGATAAAGGGAAAAAGAGCCTGTATTGACACAAAGTAATCAGACCAGTGACTAACCCCCCCCCACACACACACACACAGTCTTCAAAACACCACCAAATGAACCCCATGAAAGACCTAGCATTTGGAGGCCTACAGTACAGAAAGAACACATGACCACATTGGCTATACAACTGTGTGACAGTCATAGGAATGGACTGTCCTCTCCTGCAGCCACTAAGAGTGCCTGGGGCTGAGTGCAGCCTGACACTCTCCCAGGCCCTCCGTTCTCTGAAACTATTTATTGTTTTGTGTCTTAGAGGGCATTGAATTAGAGAGCACACAGTAATAGCTAAAGTTGGCCGATCCAAACTAGAAGTCCTAAAGTGTTGCGGGATAATAGTAGTATTTATCAGAAGGCTCTGAAATACAGTCAACCGGCAACTTTCAGTCTTAAAGTTAAACATCTGTTTATGATCATCTACTTTTTAAAAAACCACCATCTATATAAGATAAAATTAAGGTAAAACAATTATAATTCCAAAGTCCATAGATCTTTTTATTTTTGAATTATCATATGTGTAGCATGGTATGGAAGAAAAAAAAGAAAAGAAAAAAACTTCTGGTTTGGAACCAAAGACCTGAATTCTAATACCCACCAAAATATTTAAAAACTGGGTGAGTGATATAAAAATTATGAATCATTATTCTATATCTGTGAATTATGAGTAGCAATTATTGTAGTACTCACCAGAAACAGGCAACTAAAATAAATAAGATATGTCAAATTATCATTCTTAGTATTATTAGAATTCCCTAAGTCACTATTCAACTCTCAGTTTTTAGAAGTAATATTAAAAATGAAAACTTGATATCACACCAAATCTTATTTGACTCATTAAAAGTTTTTGCCAGGATAATCTCTTTCATAATCATTCAGAATATTAATTTAACAGTGAAATCTAAAATTTCTTAGCCATATGAATACACTATATATTTTCTAAATGTCCCTTCAGTTCTTAAGATTTTGTGATTCTATCATTTCTCTTCACTGTTAGAACACATTTTATTAGAACCGTTAACAAGTATGAGTTTGGGCTAATTTCAGTTCTCTACCAGAGCTAATGAGGAGTAAAATAATCTAATAGGAGCAGAAATCTATAAGAGGGAGAAATAGAGGGCAAACTTTCAAAAATGATTGAAAATTTAGCTAAAGAAGTACTGAGCAAGAGTTAACTTCCTATTCATCTTACTTAACACATTAGTCTATGAGATATATGACACATACTTATTGAAGTGACTAAAACAAAGAAAGCTTTTAAAAAATGATTACAAAAAAAATGATTACAGTTGATTGTAAAATTTTCATGGGTGAGACAGGAGGCCATGGTCACTTGCTGATTCAGATGTTTTGGGAAGGGATCACTAGTCTGAAAAAACGTTGAACTACACCTTTTGTGAATGTGAACTATCTCGTGGGGGTGGCGAACCTGTGGCACGCGTGCCCAACGCGGCACACGGAGCAATTATTTCGGCACGCTGAATTGTTGTTTTTTGTTATAAAAACATCCTATGCCTCTTATAGACATAAAAATAATCAATACCTCTATCTCGCTCAATGGGTTGGCACGCGAGTCGAGCGAGTATACTCTTATTTCATAAACTTTGGCACTCAATCGCCAAAAGGTTCGCCACCCCTGGGACTCTAGAGAGAAGTAGTTCCTAGAAGTCTGCATCTTGGCATACAGGTGCCGAGCAGGTTGGGCTGAAGCATTGTGAGAACAGCACCTGTGATGTGTCATACCCAGCAAGTTAGCGTGTCCCCTCACTCAAGGGTAGATAGTGGGTTACAAACTCCTGGTATTGCAAGGACTCTGGTTTTGTCCATCAACTATAAATTACTTATGTGTGCAACCCAAATATTGATGTTAAATAATTTGTAAAGGAAACGTGGTAATGCAGACATTGCTCGCTCAAGTAACCGTCCAGGAAGCAAGGGAGGCCAAAGAGAGAAATTCACATCAAAAACGTGTTCACTTCTCCCACTGAGGCTGAAGTCACTACGAATCATTTTAATTAATCTGCCACAAAATGTCACAGCCTAAATGAGTTCAAAGGATTTCAATTCAATCCATATTGTATCACAAATACCACCATGAACTAGAGTCAGCGCTGCAGTCTTAAATCTGAGAGGCATGCAGATAAGAAGACAGGTGTGTGAATAAAAGAGTAAAGTATAGTAGAAACCAATTATAGCAACGTCGTTTTTCTTCCATAAGAAAGAGTTTTATTATAAAAAAGAAAAATGACTACAACGAAGGGGACTGTGATTTCTCTAATGATGGAAGTAGTATCTACATCCTTTGTGGATGAAATGAATTTCACAAAAGGTGAATTATAAATAAATTGTCCAGCTTGCTGTGAATGTGATAGTTCTAAGAATTCTACCACCTGCACTGAGACAGATTCACCCACTCCCTGTGCTAAGCAATTCGATGTAATTAATGGGGCAGTATAATTAATATATTTTCATATCTAAGATTAAATATGCAGATAGTGATAAAAGTCTAGGCTACATCTGGTTCCAAATAAGGGCTTGACAAAGACTCTGTGATTTGATCTGTTACTTAAATATTTGACAGGGTGCAGCAATCTAATATGTACTTTTGCCAGTGAAAATCACCACCCAGCTAATCCTCCTGTGGATATCTTTATATTTCAGATCCATAGCACTTTTTCTACCCTCCGCAGATCGCTTTCGGTAGCAGCTGAACACTTAAGCTCAGCAAAGATGTATTATTAGAAAAAAATCTGGCTTATTATTCAATTATCAATGGCTGGTTGAACTCTCAAAGAAGACTAAGTATGGCTTGGATGCAGAAGTTCTCAAAATGTTTTAAAATAGTAATATCACACAATGAAGCTTTTCTGGATGTTTTTTCTATTTGCTAATCGGTGTCTTTTCTCTCACTGAAAATAAATAAGACCGTACCGTGCCGAAATGGACTTTAGCCTGTTGATATTGTAGGAGTGCTCATTTGTTAGGTTTAAAATAGAAAATAGATGAGGGGCAAGATCTGGATTTGTTCTTTTTAATTCATTTAAAAACAGTATGTTGGACAATACATTTGTATCTAGTATTTGATTCAACAATATGGTTTATTTTATTACTATGAACTCAGTCAGCATTATCTGTCTGAACTTGGGATAGTTCTTTAACTTCTCTGGCTTTCAGTTATGGAGACAATGATAATGATATTCTTAATACTCTCTAATGATTGAATATGACAGAGAGCCTAATACGGTTCCAGACATAAGGCAGATATTAATTATATTGAGTTTCTTTCTGTGTTGGATAAACCTTTTCTTATTTCATTCTTTGCCTCCTTTGTCCTCTGCTTCATATTTCCTTTCTTCCATCCTAAACTAAGGTGTTTAGACTTGCAGACAGGCAAAAGAATTAACAGAAATTTAGACCTCTTCCTCTTCTCCTACTATACCAGTGATGTCTAACTGTCTAACTTCCTTGGGCCACTTTGGAAGAAAAAATGTCTTGGCCTACACATAAAATACGCTAACACTAACAATAGCAATAGCCAATGAGCTAAAAAAAAAAAAAATCTCATAATGTTCTAAGAATTTATCGTTGGGCAGCATTCAAAACCGTCCTGGGCCACAGGTTGGACATTCCTGTACTATGCCATAGATTTTAATTCCTTCATTACAAGCATTATCATAGTATATTATATTTGTCCTTACTTGTCTGTTTTTGTACTTGACTATAAACTCTGTAAGAGCAAGAACATGTATTTTCATCTTTATATGCATAGATCCACTACATGTAGAATACATGATAAACTAACAACAAGTACTGTTGAACAAATCAGTACAGTGTTGGGAATATAAAATGTGGTTCCTTAACAGTAAGGATCCTATAGCCTTTCTCTAATTTGATCTTCATCTCCAGGTTACATTTGAGAATTTGTTACTGACAAAAAAAAAAAGACTGGGGATAAGACATAGTTTTATTTCTAACCAAGAAAGCCCTCTATAGTACCTTTAAATTCTGTGTCAATGGGCCAGTTTTTCTTTAGGCCATCTTTCTTTATGTTACCTTATCATATGCAACTAAGAGCAACCAGAAGACAATTTCATCACTTGCCTGGCAATCATCTCGATCAAGTCCAAAGTATATTAGCAACAGTGTGTATCTTCCAAACTTCCACAGTTTTAACAAATATTTTGCTCCTGCATAACAAGGGTCATAATTGTTTCCAACTTCCACTTTCCATGTTGTTGCAAAATCAACATAACGTACTTTAGATTTTCTTATGGCAACATTCTGCTTCTAGGTACGTCAGCTTCCATATCAGTTAGATATGGCTGCACAGCACCTCAAAACTTAGTGGCAAAAAAAAAAAATTAGTGATTTAAAACAACAATTATTTATGACTGCCACAAGTCTAGGGGTGGTTAGGCATGTCTGCCAGCCTTGTCCAGGCTCGGCTGCATTCCTCGGGAACCACTCCTATATCTGTAGTAAGCGTGAAGGTTGGCTGAAACCTGGTTGATCTAGGATGAACCCGTCAGGCACTACTCGGGTCTCCTCCACGCTGGGTCTCTTGTATCACTTGGGAAGCTAGCTTGGGCTTGTTCTCATGGTGGCAGCTGCTCTTAAGGCCTAGGATGAGAACTTAGTTCTACTATATTCTATTGCCCAGAGCAAATAAAAAAGCCAATGTGTACCCAAGAGATGGGTGTGGGTCAAAGATTCTGGGAAGAGTAGAAAATGCGAGGGAGACAATTACACTAGCAGAATCTGTCTGATGTAACTGTTTTTGAACTCCGGTGTCTATTACAGGCTTAAAACTTCCAGAGAAAAGCTTAGAGGGTAAATTATGGTTAATTGTGGTCAATTTCAACTCTTATAGAAATTGGATATCCACACAGACTCTAGTAGCTATCCACCCCCACAGCCAGCTAGGTGGCAGGTGTCTCTACACGTGTTCCTGGAGCATCGTGCACACAGATAATGGGAGCTCGGGTGGGAAATCTGAAAAGAAAATTACAAAAACAAATCCATTTATAATAGTGTCAAAAAACAAAACACTTAGGGATTAACTTACACAAGGAGGTGAAAGACTTAAACAATGAAAACTACAAAATGTGGGGAACTTAAGAGATTTAAAAAAATGAAAACACATCCCAGTTTCATAAATTAAGAGATTTAATATGGTTAGAAGGTCAGCAGTAGCCACAATGATCTTCAGATTCAGTGTAATCTATACGAAAATTCCAATGATGTTTTGCAAAAATAGAAAAATCCATCCTAAAATTCATATGAAATCTCAAGGGGCCTCAAAGAGCCTAAACAATCCTGGGGGGGTGGGGGGGGGAGAACAAAATGGGAGGACTTACAATCCCCGATTTTAAAGCTACAGTAAACAATGGGGGTGGGGAGAGGGCAAGAGAGGGCAAAGAGGAGGTGGATGTTTAAGGGGCACTCTGTTGGCAATGGTTGGGAATAGCAATATAGATTAAGAGCTTGTGGAAAGTGGCCTTAATTTTGGTGTTTTGTTTCAAGCAATGTGTTTCATTTG
>PVKE010030936.1:0-19333 GCA_004027555.1 Craseonycteris thonglongyai
GAGGTGGGAGAGGGCACCAGCATTATGGACACACTCAATAGTTTGGTGGTTACCTGGAGAAGGGGAAAATGGGGGAGGGAGAGTTGTTGGGGGAGGTGGGAGTGGGCACCAGATATATGGTGGTGGAGGGGGACCTGATTCTGTGAGTTGGGCAC
The DNA here is from genome assembly GCA_004027555.1 of Craseonycteris thonglongyai. Classification (NCBI taxonomy): domain Eukaryota; kingdom Metazoa; phylum Chordata; class Mammalia; order Chiroptera; family Craseonycteridae; genus Craseonycteris; species Craseonycteris thonglongyai. Next base: position 156 of record PVKE010030936.1, read on the forward strand.
ATAATGCGATGCATGGGTGATGTGATGTGGACTTGTACTTCCGGAAACTACCTGTTACCAACCAATGTCACCCCATTAAATTTAACAATAAAAAGAAAAGAAGTATGATAAACATAAAGCATAACAAAAGATGATACACAAAAACAAACTCAATGTTTACAATAGCGTGAGTAACCTTTCTAGTTTCATCATTTTGGGAGTCTGAGTGTATTCCGTGATTCTTAGGGGGAGGCACAAAGTGCTTATCCCTGGATCTCTGAATTGAGTTACTTGTGACCATATCAAGTGTGCCAATTTTATATTTCTGCCTCTAGGTGTCAGTGCATCTGCTTTTAAGTCTAAATCCAATGGGACTTATTTCTCCTATTATTTCACTGTCCTTTGTAGACTGGCTTTATCAAATCATTGCTCAACAAGTGGCCAACTTTTTAAATGTTAAGGAAACCCTGTCTGTAGAATGAGTTTCTGTACATTTATGTCACTTTAGATAGAAGTTTGCTCTGTTCTTTTCCTTCTAAAATAAGCTGATGCCCACATGCTCTACTTTCCATGTATGGTTACTTTATTATTGAGAATAGTCTGCGGAAGAAGCAGTTACTGCCACTCTCACTCAGTATAGTGCCATCCACAACACGGTTTGATTGAGCCCAGATGTAGTCTAGTGTCTTAACTTACAGACTATGCCACATGTTTTATAACTTGTCAGCAATCATTTTTTATTGATTTTCTTTCAGATCTGTGAAATTGGTCAAAATTGGACCTATACATTTTGAACCTTGAATTCATATCTTTGAACCTTTATATTTATGGAAACTAGATATGACTTTTATTTATTTATTTATTTTTGGTCCTCTTTTAAACTAAAGGGCGTCGCCTGACTTTCTGGTCCTTGTCACTAAGCCTGTAAATGGGCTGACCTTGTGGGCCAGAGTATTCATGAAGAACCATATCATTCCCTATCAAACTGGCTTTTACCTTTGACCTGCCGAAGATGGGATACTGAAAACCACAATTATTTTTCTCCTTTTGAATCTCTACATCTGAATTCTTTTCTTTGATGCATAGTTTTAAGTTCTAATCATTCTTGATTGGATACAGAGGTGATTCAGAGTGATGTAGGTCATTTTCAATACCACCATTGACTTAACATGAGACTTCTATTTCCAGAGAGAAGAACTGACAGTGAGGATTTTGTCTTTCAAATGCGTTACAATGATTTTACAATTACACTTTCCCAAACACTCCTAGAAATGCTACCCTGCTGACTGTGGAGTTCATGCATTAGTTATATAAAGCATATTTCTACAAACAGGTAAATTCTACTTAGAAAATGGTATCTACTTTGTCTTTGAAACACTTTAATTTTTAAGGACATAAATATAACAAAATTAAGTAAGGATTTATTTGTGTTTAGTTATTTTGTAAGTAAAAGAAACTGTGTACAAGAATTATTGTTTATTCGTACTGGGACAGAAATTTTAATGTACTGTTGCTGGAGTTACATCTAAAGATAACCTTGTGATTTTAATGCTGGCAATTTGAGAACATTGAAACAGTTGGCCACTTTTTCTAAAATAAGGGAAATTAAGAGCTCTGTTAGCATTTTTGTTGAATTCATTCTCTGTGCATATTCCAACTGTGATATTAATTGTATTAGCTGTACACAATCAGAAGAGAGTCTTGAATAAGTTGATCAAATGAATCTATTAAGTTTTTTCTGGAAGTAGACACATTTATTCATATATATATATGTGTGTGTGTATGTATGTATATATATATATATATATGTGTGTGTGTGTGTGTGTGTGTGTGTGTGTGTGTAGACACAGGAAATCTTATGTAAAAGTTTCTGTTTCTTTAAGCTCCTAAATAGAGTACTTTTAAAAAAGATTTATATTATTGTTTGACAGAAGGTGAGAGAGACAAAGAAAGAGAAATAGAGAACAGGGGAAAGCCCAGAAGAGTCTCAAGAGTTGTACATCATTAGTTGCTACACGGTTATGTTCCACACAGGTGGATGTGGGGCTGTGTGGGGCAGGAACCCAATGGGGATCTCCCATATGGGAGGTGAGAACCTTCACTTCCAAGCCATATGGCAGTTACCAGTTGTGTGGCAGTTCAGCACATGGGGTTGCAAGGAAATGGGTCAGGAATGGAAACCCAGACCTCATGATCACCAGGCAAGGGCTCCACTGGCATCCTTGCCTCTATGTTTAGTCCTTGACCCGAAACACAATGCACTGCCTCCTATGCAGACACCTCACTTCCCCTCCCAAAATGTGGGGATGTGTAAAACCATATCCATGTCCCCTTACTTGTACCTCCCCCAGCACTTGATTCTATGAGCTGCATTCCAGGGAGGTCAGGTGACCACCATGAGTGACCAGTAACTCCTCACTGACTCAGAACAGCAATATTCTAAACCAACTGTCAACTGACAGCTGCTCAGAGAATAACCTTTGCCTTCAATCAGATGAACCTGGACAAGGAGCAGTTAACACAGCCTGGGAAGGGGCTGCTGGGCTGCCGCTTTGATGGATTCATGCCCGAAGTCCACAAGCCCCCTGGATCTCACTGGTGCTGATCTAAACAATCTGGACACAGGACCAGCTGACAGTGTCCCCTCCTTTTCATGCAGCTGAGCCACTGCTGGGGACACCAGTTGAGTCTCTGGAGAGCAGAAGCTTTTCTATGAATCTTCTGTTTGAAGCCCTTACAATCATCCTTTTCTATTGGTAATCTTGAGCCCTGATCTTGGAAAATCACTCCAAGTGGACAGAACTGCTCCCGTAGTGTGGCAGGGACCATGTTATGCTGGGAGGCAGTAGACATAGCACTTACCAAACTCACCAGCGTAGCCCTCTTTTTAATGTGTTTTAAGGATCATTCTTAAAATGCAGGAGCAGATGAAACTGGAGGTGTGATGGACTTGGGCAATCCCTTGTGTTTGGCACCAGTTGGTACTGTTGTGTGGCTTGTGTCCATTGGATTTCTGTTGACAAGAGAATGAGGATCACATCCTCTTTGATGTACATGAGTATCACATTAACTACTAAAGTACCACATTCAAACTGCATCATCTATCTAAATCTATACAATCAAAAACTCATGTGGAATAATAAAATTATATACTATAATAAAAACAATCTATAATTAAAAACTACATGAAACAATCTAAGCAAGAAAAAATAAATGTATACAATAAAAACTAAATCTAGACAGTTCAATCTATACAATGGAAAAAACTGTATTTATTCAATATAATCTAAACTTAATAAAACTGTACAATTAAAACTAATAAAATGTATACAATGGAAAAAACTATCAACTCAATAAAAACTAAACTACATAAAAACTACACAATAAGTAAATCTACATAATGAACAATAACATAAAATCTATATAAAACAATAAAGCTAAATCTACACTATGAAACTAAACCTATGGTACGTGCGGTTCTTGGGGGAACAGAGGCAGTGAGGTAGCTCCTTGTCAGGGTCCAGATGGAAGTTGGTTGACACTGTGGAAGCTCTATCCCCTCAGAGGCCCAGGCTAGGCCTCCAGGTCATGGTCATCACAGTGTCACCAGAACCTGCAACACAAACACGGGTGTCCTTGAGGAGGCCCAGAGGCAGATCAGATGGCTTCAGGAGGTGCATATGCAGGACTCACAAGGTTCCTCACAAGCTTGACAGTGACCTTGAACCATGACATCCACAGGAGTCAGAGCTGCAGGAAACAGGCCTGTTGACTGCTCTGGGATGAGGGTGTGGTCTCTCCACTGAGATCTAAAGATGTCCTAGGAGGGCCTGAACCTGTGTCTGTGACAGGTCCCCTGGACAGTGAGACTGAGACAGAGGACAAGGGAGGCTCATGGACACTGAGATGAAAGGACCAAGTCCCTCCCCCCTGGGTCCTAGGAGGAGCAGGACATGTGATGACACAGGTGGGCGGTGACCCTGCCCCTCCACCGATACTCAACACGACACCATCATGAGACCTGCCCAGTATAAACAGACAGCTTCCCAGGCCATTCCATATTCTCTAGTAATCTATTCCCCACACTACCATTACCCAATATTGCTTGTGCTCTGAGGTTTAAAAACAGTTTCATACATAACAAAAACAGAAATTTTATGTCTATACTATGTTCCACTGAAAATGTCACAGAAGACACTGACTTTAAAGGTGTAATAAAACCATTTATACTTGTTACTTAATCAAGAAAATGGAAAATAAATAAAAGAAACTGAGGAAACTTGAATCCTGTCCCTTGTACTGACCCCACTTGCACCTGGCATTGCATTACATTGCCTTTGGGTGTGTGTGTTGTCTGAATTTGATGTGTGTACAAAATAATCCATAGAACCTCCAGCCTCAGATGGAGAAACAGAGCTGTGAGCTGACCCCAGAGCCCCCAGAGGGCTCCACAGACTCTTGAGAGGTCCCAGGGTCTGGGCAGCTTGTGGGCTGGGGTCCTGCAGTGGCCCCTACATGATGCTGGGACTTCTCAGAGCCCCCAGGGATCAGACAGCTGGTGAGCTGTCCTGTGAGCATGGGCATTGGGAGCCTGTGTCTTTACTCTCTACCAGGAAGCCTGTCATGGGAGAGGTCAGGGCCCACCTGGGGATGCTCCATGTTCACTAAGCAGCTTGGGAGGACAGGATTGTCTCCGCCACAGTGAGAAGTTGCACCATGACAGTGGCGCACTTCACAACGCACACAATGAACGGCACTTCCGGGCTCATGAACCTGGTGGCCCTGCAGGCACCCACCACCCTCCCCTCCAAATGGAAGCAGTCGCTGGGGGACATGGCCCAGAATCCTCAGGGCTCCTAAGGATTGGGTGTCTCTTCTCTAGAAACAGGTGCTCAAGGCATCTCTCACTGTCCTACAAGGGGTTCTACCACCCTCTAGTCTCTACGGTTGGGGTCACATGCAATAGCAGACATAATAGGCGAGCTTTGGGGTATTGCTTTAAGATTATTTTGGAAGTTTCCCTGTAGTGTTTACAATTAAGTTGGAAAAGAACATAGGAAAACATACAATGTGCCTTACCCTTTTCACCTCATGTTCACCAAGATTGCAGCTCTTCTGGCCCTTGTTTGTTTCTGGAAGTGTTGTTGTTTTTTTCTTCCATGCACATCACTGGGCCTCTGCAAAATTAAAGTGAAGAAAACAACTATGCACGTCCAGAGCCTTCCATTGTAGGAAACCCTGAGGTGGGCATGCCTAGGGCAGAACCAGACTTCACAGCCCTTCTGAATTGCAAAGCCTACATTCCTGCCTGGGCCCCTCAGGGCATTCAACACGACTCTATGGGGTAGACAGGGGTCAGGAGCCAGGACAATGCTGAGAGAGTGCATGTGGAGGGTTTGAGGGTGGTCATAGACTTTGACAATCGCAGGACTTCAAGTTCCTGGAGAAGAACAGCTCCTTTAGGGAAAGAATCATGAAAAGAAGGGCTGGCAAAGAGTCACAAGGAGGAGCATGTGAATAGAAAGAGAACATGAAAAGGAGAGGAAGGAGGTAATCACTTACAAGCACTATGACTCATGATGGTTCCGAGTCCTCATCATCTGCAGAGTACTCTTTGAGTGGACAAGGCAGCAGTGATGTTAGGGTGGCCTTAAGAAAAGAGAGGTGATAATTAGAGTCAAGGTGAGAACCCAGGGTCCTGCTGCTCCTGGATTATGTGTCCCAACCCCAGGGCCCATTCTGTCCTCATCTCCACACTCCTCTCCAAGTCACCCCTGGTTCTAATACCCAGAGGCTTTTTCCTGGGCTCATCAGTCCCAGGGACCAGGTCATCAGCACTTGGAGAGCAAGTGTGTCATCTACAGTCCTGCTGACCATTGAGGGTCATGATAGGCAGGTAGACACAGGTTTCACTCACATGGAAGCACATTCAACATATCAAACTTGACAGAAATGAGCATACGGTTACTGGAGAAAATGCTAAAATGGCAGCAGCATTACTCCTTAACTCATGTAGCTCCATGGGTGTCCTTTGAATGAGGACTAAACATGGGACAGAAGCACAATGGTGCAGCTACAAGTCCTGAAAGTGCAGAGGGGATAAGTTGACGTCTCACTCACCACCTGGCACACACTAAAAGATCTTTGTGTCCCCTTGGAGAAGGGCCTTTCAGAGTGTTGTTGTGCCCACCAGATTACATCATCAGAGGTCAATAATGAAAATGAAAGCAAAATCTCTTGAACGCATTTCTCAGGTGGCACTATGCAATTAAAACCCACTTGCCAAGGTCAGCTTGGGAAAAGAGAAGACAGGGCATGCTTTGTGGGAATAATAATTTTTATTTATTAATTTTTTTTGACAGAGAGGGAGAGATAAAGAGACAAAGAGAGAACTGAACTGGGGGAACTCCCCAGTTCAGCATATGGTTCCACATGGGCCGGGGCCAGTATTTGATCCTTAGTCCCTGGTGCTGCAAAGTGAGCGCTTAACCCACTGAGCCATCCCAGCTTCCCCAACAATAATTTTTAAATAGCAAAGCAAGAAAATATGATGACAGACATACCACACTCAAAGCACATGGACACAGTTTGTCTTCTACATATTTGCTTTCTCTTTTATTCCATACCCCTTCCTCGGTCTTCAAAGCAGCAGGTGCCACCCAACTGCTCCCACGACCCGTGTCCCATTGGGTCTGACCTGAATGTTGGCACCTACCTGAGCAGTCTTCCTCATCACTCCCGGAGTCAGTGGAGCTTTCCACCATCCAGACTTTAGAAACAAAAACAGGAGCAGTGAAGCTATTAGAAAGAGCGGTCCCTCATCCTCCTACTCTACTTGACTCTATGGGGAGTCCTACAGCCTCACTCTCACCTTCCCTCCAGGTTCTCAGATCATCTTGGGCTCTATTGGTTCAGAGGTTTTCAACAGACATTGGTCACAGATGGAAATGTTCCATTCAGAGTGAAAGAAGCTAAAGAAATATCACTTTTTGAATTCTCACTTCCACTGGTCCATGATCATTTCACATTCACACTTAGGAGCTTGAAATTACTACCGTTGTGTACAGCTTAAATGAGGCTAATGTGATTGAGCAATTGCATATTTTATTTATTTCAATTCACTAATTTCATTAATGATCAAGTAACTTAATTAAAGAAGGACATAATGGGCTACTGGCTGCCACAATGGATAGCCCAACTGTAGCACTGAAAAATGTAGGTGTACCCACCCCCAGCTTGTCCCTGCAGAGTATCCTGAAACCTGCTCTGATCATTTACTTTTAGGTCCTTCAAAAACTCATGTGCATGTGACAGGCCCTACATTAGGCTCTGGGGACACCCCAAGAATGGGGTCCACAACAGATCTAGAGGAACCCCAGAAGGGGCCCAGCATTAAGCAGAGAAGAGTACGATGGGCACCCCTGGGCTAGACAGAACCAGAATAGTAGTGGGGAGCATTTCACTGTCTTCAGGAGCTCCCCCTTCTCAGCCCTGACTCTGCACTGGAGCCTGGAAAGGCAGTGGCCAAGACTCCTGAGTGGCTAAAAGACTTGCACAATGATACTTACAAGCCATTGCTGAAAATATTAAAGAACACATAGTAATTGGAACAACACGCTGTGCTCACGGTTTAGAAGACTTAATATGGTTACCATTTTCATAAAAGCCAACATGATCTACAGAGTCAATGTAATACCTAGCAAAAGCTCAATGCCATTTGTTTAAAAATAAAAAGAAATCCAAAAATATTTATGGAATCACAAAGTACTCCAGGAACTAATACTATCTTGAGAACAAAGAAAAAAGACAGAGGCTACACACTTCCTGGCTTCAGAACATATGACACAGTTGCAGTCATCCATGCTGCATGGTGCTGCATGAAAACAGACACATTCCTGAATGGAAATAAAGAGGGGGCCCAGACATAAAGCATGCCTACATGGTTGTTTATGTATGACAAAGAAAGCAAGGACATAAAATCAAGTTTAGACAGTCTGTTTGTATACAAGGGCTGTCTGGAAAGTATCCAGCCATATAATATATAAAACAGAGTCATTTTTTCCAGACAGCCTTCATATAACATTGGGAAGATTACAGAGATAAATGCAAATACAAGAAACAAGTCCACCTCCACATACAAAGAAAAACTCAAAATGGATTGAAGTTTTAAATGTCAGACTCCAGACCATAAAACTTCTACAAGAAGGCATAGACAGTAAAGTCTTTGACAGAGCTTTTGCTAATAGTTTTTCTGATATATCTCTTGGAGCAAGGGAAACATACAAACAAACAACCCAAATGATACTACATCAAACTAAAAGGCTTTTGCACAACCAAGGAAAACATTAACTAAATGAAAAGACAACCTTGTGAATGGGAGAAGATATCCCCCAAAGATAGATCTGATAAGAGGTGAACATTCAAAATTAATAAAGTTAGCCTGTAACTTAATACCAAAAAACAAACAATCCAATTAAGAGATGGGTAGAGGACCTGAATAAACATTTCTTTAAAGAGTACATACAGATAGCCAATAGAGATATGGAAAGATATTCAATGTCACTCATTATCAGAGAAACGCAAATTAGAACTAAAATGAAAAATTGCCTCATAGCTATCAGAATGGCTATCATCAATACAAAGAAACAAGCAAACAAATAAAAAACTGGTGGTGAGAATGTGAAGAAAAGGCATTCTTCATACACTGTTAGTAGAATTAAAAATGGGTGCAGTTACTATGGAAAACAATTTACAGGTACCTCAAAAAGTTAAAATTAAAAATACCTTAGGATCTCCCAATTCCATTTCTGGGTATTTATCCAAAAATATCCAAAATGCTAATTCAAACAGAAATCTGCATCCATATGTTCACGGTAGCACTATTTACAATAGCCAATATATAGAAGCAAACTCATTCCCTTTATGTAGATGACTGAGTAAATAAGAAAAAGAGGAGGCACACGTATACAATGAAATACTACTTGGTCACACACACACAAAAAAAAAGAAAATAGAAAAAGAAATCTCACCATTTCTGACAACATGGAAAACCTTGAGGGTATTTTGACAAGAAAAGTAAGTCAAAAGGAGAAAGACAAATATAATATTTCACATATATGTGAAATCTGAGAAATAAAATAAAATAAAATGCAAACAGACTTGCAGAGACAGAGAATAAACTGGTGGTTGCATGATGAAAAGGGTTTAGGAGAATGGGTAAAAAAGGTGAAGGGGTTAAGAAGTACAAATGCTAATTAGCAAACAGTCCCAGTGTCAAGCATAAGGAACCTAATCAATACTATTGCAATAACTATGCCTAGAGTCAGGAAGGTTCAAGACAAATTGGAGAGACCACATCATAAATTATATGAAGGTCTAACTACTGTGAGGTACACCTGAATCCAATATAAAATAATACTGAAAGTCAATAACTGAAAGGTACCAAAAAGAAAAAACAAAACCACATGCTCTCAGATTGGGCAGGTTTGGTAGAAAATATAATTTTTAAGTAGCAACAAAAGAAAACATGATGACAAGCAAACCACACTCAATGCCCAGGAACATTCCTCTTGTTCTGATGACATCATTCAAATAGAAAAATAACAAATCAGATTTCCACACAAATCAGATTTCCTTTTTCTCTCTGATTCCAAACCCTCTTTCTCAGGCTTCAAAACAGCAAGAGCCACCCAACTGTTCTCAGGACCCCTCTTGCATGGATTCAAGAGTCCGACCCGAGGGTTGGTACGTACATTTAATGTTTCCAGGGTCCTTCTCGGAGTCAGAAGACAGCTCCACCAGTGAGACTTTAGAAACAAAAACATGGGCAATCAAGTTATTAGAAAGAAGGGCTCCCCCATCCCCCCTACTCCATTTGGACAGTCCTACAACATTACCCTGATCTTTCTTCCAAACTCTCAGACTGTCTTCAGCTCTGTGGGGTCAGAGCCCTTCAACAACTCATTAGTCACAGATGCAAATGTCGCAATCAGGGAGATTCTGAAAAAAATCACCTTTCAACTTCTTCCATCTATAGACTCATGATCACTTTCATCAACTAACTTAAGCTGAAGTTCCAAAGCTGTTATGTACAAAGCTGAATGCGGCTAGTGTGACTCAGCAATTGAATATTTTATTTTATTTTAATCCATTGAGTTAATCAATGATCAAGAGAAATAAATTAAAAACAGCCACAGTAGATAGCCCAACTCTAGAGTAGAAAGATGTGGAAGGTGTATTTTCCCTTCTCCTGCTGGTTCCCATAGAGTAGTTTGTGGACCCAATATGGTCATTTACTTGTAGGTACTTTAGGGACTCATGTGCATGTGACAGGCACTACTTCAGGCTCTGGGGACACTCCAACAGTGGGGTCCACACAAGATGTAGAGGATTCCCAGCAAGGACCCAGCATTAAGCAGAGGAGAAGAGCAGGGTGGGTACCCTTGGCCTAGACAGAATCAGAGTAGTGGTGAGGGACATGTCACTGTCTTCAGGAGCTCCCCGTTCTCAGCCCTGACTCTGCACTAGAGTCTGGGAAGTCAGTGGCCAAGACCCCTAAGAGGGTAAAAGATTTGTACAGTGAAAACTGCAAAATGTTGCTAAAAATATTAAAGAAGACACAAAGAATTACAATGGCATACAGTGTCCATGGATTGAAAGACTTAATATTGGTACCATTTCTACAAAAGCTAAAGTGATCTACAGTCAGTGTAACACGTAAGAAAATGCAATGTCATTTCTATAGAAACAGAAAATAATCTGAAAATATGTATGAAACCACAAAGGGCCCAGGAGCCAAAACTATCTTGAGAACAAAGAACAAAGAAAGAGGCCCCACAATTCCTGACTTTGGAAAACATGACAAAGCTCTAGTCATCCACATCGCATGGTGTTACATGAAAGCAGACGCAGCCATCAATGGAACAGAAGAGGGCACCTAGAGAGAAACCCCACCTATGTGTCAGTTATGTATGACAAAGAGAAGAAATAGAAAACTATCCCAAGGACAATCTATTTATATATAGGGTTGGGAAAACTAGACAAATGCAAATACATGATACTAGATCACCTCTATAAACAAGATTAAACTCAGAATACACTAAAGCTCTAAATGTCCAACCCAAAATCATAATACTCCTATTAAAAAACATATGCAGTAAATTCTTTGACAGAGCTTCTAGTAATTTGTTTATTTGTTTTTCTGTTTGTTTGTTTGTTTGTTTGATATGTGCCCCAGGACAAGGGAAACAAAGAAATGAAATGATACTAAATCAACTTAAAAAGTTTTTGCACTACAAAGAACACTGTTTACAAAATGAAAAAAACTACACTCTGAATGAGAGAAGGTATTCACCAATGACATATCTGAAAAGAGATTATCATCCAAAATTGGTAAAGAATGAATACAACTTAATGCCAAAAACCAAACAATTGATTAAGAAATGGCCAGAGGACCTCAATAGACAGTTCTCCAAAGAGGGCATACAGATGGTTAATAGATGTATGAAAAGATGCTCAATGTCACTCATTATCAGAGAAATGGAAAGGAAAAGCACAATGAGAAATCACCACACAACTGTCATCATGACGATGATCAATAATCAAAAAATAAGTATTGGTGAGAATGTGAAGAAAAGAGAAACATTGTGCAATGTTAGTGGGATTGGACATTGATGTAGCCACTATAGAGAACAATCTGGAGGTTCCTCAAAAAAATTAAAAATTGAACCACCTTATAACCCAGAACTTCCATTTCTGAGTATTTATCTGAAAATATGCCAAACTAATTTGACAGACATTTGAATATGTATCATCACTGCAGCATTATTTTCAATAGCCAAGATACAGAAGCAACCTAATTGCCCATCAGCAGATGACTAGATAAAAAGGAAGTGTACATACATATATGGAATGGAATATTAATTGGCCATAAAACTGCAACTTTATCATTTGCCACAACATGGATGGAATTACAGGGTATCATGCTAAGAAAAATAAGTAAAATAGAGAAAGACAAATACCATATGATCTCATTTATATGTTCAATCTAAAGAAAATAAAAAACAAAAATAAAACAATCAGACATATATACACAGAAAAGAAAACGGTTTTCAGATGCAACAGGGTTTGGGGAGCTGGATAAAAAAAAGAACAAATGAGTACAAATTTCTCATTTCAAAAGAGTCACAATAATGTAAATTACAGCATTGGGAATGTAGTCAATAATATTGTAGTAACTATGTATAGTACCAGCTGGGAACTAGACAGATTGGGGGATCACTTTATAAATTATATACAGATCTAAACCAGCGGTGTCCAACCTTTTGGCTTCCCTGGGCCCAAGAAGGATTGTCTTGAGTCTCACATAAAATATGCTAACACTAACAATAGCTAATGAGCTGCAGGGGGAAAGTATAAAGAAGATCTCATACAACGTTTTAAGATTTTGTGTTGGGCTTCATTCAAAGCTGCATGGTGAACATGCCAGGTACAAACACTATGTGGTACACCTGAAACTAATAAAATAATACTGAGTGCCAACTGGCATTGGAAATGCCAGTAATGGAAATAAAAGAAAAAGAAAGAACAAAAAATTAGAAATCATGCTATAAGCCAAGGCATGTTTTGTGAGAAGGATTATTTTTAAATAGTAAAGCAAGAAAACACGGTGACAGACACACTCAAAGCCCATCAACACAACTCCCCTTCCTATGACCTCATTCCTACAGCAAGCAAACAAAGGAGATGCCCACACATACTTCCTTTGGCTTTCTGATTTCGTATCTCCCTTCCTCGGTCTTCAAAGTTGCAGGTGCCATCGAACCTTTCCCAGGACCCATCTCTCATTGGATCTGACCCGAGCCCTGGTACCTACGTGTAGACTCTTCATCATTGCTGCTGGAATAACAAAGGCTGAATCCATGGGTCTTCACAAACAGAAACAAAAGAAAAATTTATTAGAATAAGAGGCGCCCCCATTCCTCCTACTCATACTTAAGGCTATGGGGAATCCTATAGCATCACCCTGATCTTTCCTACAAGTTCTCAGACTGTCCTTGGGATCAGAGACCTTCAACAAAACTTTGGTCACAGATGCAAACCCTCAAATCAGAGAGATTCAGAAGAAATCCCTTTCAAATTCTCACTTCTGGCCCATGATTGCTTTCAACTCCAAAATTACCAACCTGAAATTATAGCTGTTATACATAAACTTGATTATGGCTAGTGTAATTAAGTAATTGGACATTGAATTTTATTTTAATTCATTGAGTTATTAAATAATCCAGTGAGATAAATTAAACACCTGACATTAGCTGCCACAATGAAGAGCCCAACTCTAGAATAGAAAGATGTGGAAGGTTTTCTGCTCCTCCCCTGCTTGGTCCTGCAGAGTATCATGGACCTAATCTGATCATTTACTTGTAGGAACTTCAAGGACTCATGTGCATGCGACAAGCCATAGTTCAGGCTCTGGGGACACTCCAACAGTGGGGTCCACACTAGATCTAGATGGCATTCCTATAGCAAAAGACCAAATCAGACTCCCACACATTTTCTTTTCCTCTCTGATTCCATACACCTTCCTCAGTCTTCAAAGCAGCAGGTGCCACTGAAGTTCTCCCAGGACCCCTCTCTCACTGGATCTGATCTCAGTGTTGGTACCTACATGGTGTTTCTTCATCATCAATGCTGGATTCAGATAAGCTCTCCACAACCAAGTCTATAGAAACAGAAACATGAGCAATGAAGTTATTAAAAAGAGGAGCTTCCTCATTTCTTCTACTCCACTTGACAATATGGGGAGTCCAGCAGCACCCTTATTTTTGCTCCAGGTTCTCAGATCAACACTAGGCTCTGTGCAGTCACAGTCCTTCAACAATATGTTGGTCACCCATGCAAATCTTCAAATCTGAAGCACTGAAGGAATCGCCTTTCAAGTTCTCACTTCCACTTGCCCAGGAACTCTCACCTCCAATCTTACCAGCTCAACTTCAGCTTTTGTGTACTAACGTGAATGTGCTTAGTGTGACTGAGCAATTAGATATTTAATTTTATTTTAATCAATTAAGATAATAATGAAGGGACATAATTAAAAGCAGCCACACCTGGCTACAGGCTGCCACAATGAATGGGCCTGCTCTGGAAATGAAAGATGTGAAAGGTTTACTGCTCCTACCCTGCTTGGTCCTGCAGAATATCTTGGATCTAATGTGATCATTCACTTGTACCTACTTCAAGGACTCATGTGCATGTGATGGACACTACTTCAGGCTCTCGGGACACTTCCACAGTGGGGTCCATACCAGATCTAGAGGATTCCCAGCAGGGGCCCAGCATTATGCAGAGAAGAAAAGCAAGATGCCCTCTCCCCTCTGTGCTGGACAGAATCAGGGAGGGGCACTTCACTATCTTCAGGAGTTCCTCCTTCTCACCCCTGACTCTGAACAAGACCCCTAAGTGGGTGAAAAACTTGTGTAATGAAAATAGAAATGATTCCTAAAAGAATTAAAGAAGACAAATAATTGCAATGACAGTGTGTTCATGAGTTGGAAGGTTTACTACTGTTACCATTTAAATATAACCCAAAGTGATTTACAGATTCAAAACAGAAGTTTGAAATCATTTCTGTAGAAACAGAAAAAAAATTCTAAAATCCAACATTATCCTGAGAACAAAGAACAAACACAAATCACCACACTGCCTGTCTTCTAAGCCCATGACAGAGCTGCAGTAATCCACACTGCATGGTGCTGCATGGAAGCAGCACATATACCAGTGTTACAGAAGACAAAGGATTAAATAAGTACACATAATGGCCAAAGGATCTTCACAAAGTGAGCCAAGATTGCACAATGGGGAATGGATAGTCTCTCCAACAATTGACAGAATGAAAAGGCACCTACAGGATAGAAACATAATTGCAAACCTTTTATCTAAAAGGAGATAATGTACAAAGATATACACAATGCCACAACTCAATCATACAGAAAAAGCAAATAACCCAATTAAAAATGGATAAAATATTTGAAAAAAGATTTATCCAAAGCAGACATACAAAGGACCAACAAAACTATGAAAAGTTACTGAACATCACTAATCATGGGGGGAAAGCAAATCAAAACAATGGGTCAATGCCTCATGCCTGTTAAGAGGTGCATTATTCACAAACAAGGAAGATAACAGGTTTTTAGTGAGGGTGTGGGGTAACGAAAATCTCCCTACACAAATGAGGTAATGTGAAATGGTGCAGCCATTATGCAGCACATCTCTGTGGTTCCTCCAAATATTACAGCTAGAACTTCCCTGTTAATGGGAATACAGTTTTAATGCCGTGAGATGAAAATTTTTTAGAGATCTTTGTAACCATGTGCATACATCTAACAATACTCAACTGTACACTTAAAATATATTTTGTAGTTTTCATGTTGTATGCTTTAACCACAATGAAAAATAAGTGAAGTAAAATAGAAATCAGAAGAAAAAAAACAGGAAAGAACAAAAAAAGAGACAAAGAGGGAAGGGAGTGAGAGAGGAAGAGAATGGAAGAAGAAATGAAAAAATAAAGGCTAGAAAGAGGGGTCAAGGAAAGGACAAAGGGTTTTTCTGGCACACAGGTACATCAAGACCACAACATAGGAGGAAAGCTCTCGTCCACAGGTGGTAAAGATGTCTAAACAGTGTTCCTTCCAGCAAGATGGCTGCGTCCTTCCTCATTCCCATTCACGGAGCAGCCAATAGTGTTCTAAGTGTGGGCAATGCTAGGTTCAGGGAATGAGGTCACACTGCTTGATCTTGAAACCTCCACCTGATCACCACATGGCTTTGGTGCCCTTCTGGTGGCTTCCTCTGCTCCCCTAAGTTGCTGTCAGTGTGAAAGTCCAGCCCAAGGCTCTCAGCTGTTGTCATACATGGCATTCACTTGGCAGCTGGCTGTAAATTTCTGGAGCTCTGCTATTATCACTCATTTTAATATTTCATCCCCACACATCAGGTTTCCCTTCAACACCACAGGGAACTATGATCTAGAGCTTAAAGTGTTTTAGCACAGCCTTTTCACAAGTAGACAGCTTCTGGGGAAACACATGATATTTTACATTCAAGCATACTTTTTTGTTGTTGTTTTTTTGACTTGGTGGGAAAAACTGAAACCCAGAAGATAATCAAATTCTACAAATTTACATATAAGTTACTGGAGTCCTAGTTTAAAGGAAACTCAAACCATGATTTGACTTATTTTATATTTATATCCACTTAAAGCAACTCCCTCAAATTGGCTTGTTACAAAGTTCTTCAGAGGAAATCATGACCCTGTTTACACCAGAAGGTTCTACAGGGACATGAGTGGTGATGTTCCTGGCACAGGCTGAGCTGCTCTTCCCTTGCTTTGCAATGAACAACCTCACCTTTGTCCTCCAAGGAAGGAAGACTTGTGCCACCCTGATGCTCAGTCCCGGACAATGACCTCTTGGCTTGCTTTTCAGTGGGCACAGTGTTTCTTGAAAGCCACAGTGAGCATGAGTGATGGGAGGCAGATTTTTACAGGTGACAATGACAGCGCACATTCTCAAGAAGAGTGTGTGATTGTAAATATGATAATTCTAAAGAGAAAGCCACCATGAATGTCCCCAGCTGTTTCTGGAGGCTCTTCCTGGCTGAGATTCCTTCGTAACTGGGGGAGATCTGGGGCTAGACCAGGGGCCACCTGCCAAAGCAAGAAGCCCTGCCCAGCACTCAGCTATGCTGGGGGAGGGGGGGTTATTCTGAGGTCTTAAATAGAAAAGCAATGGGAATGAGGGAAGCGACAGCAGTGACACATCCTGACCATTCAAAATGCCAGGAGATCCCTAAGAGGCGATAGTCAATGAAGTTTTCACTGAAGCAGAAACAGGATTCTGAAGCACTGTTTCTCCCCTTAGGATGCAGTAAGCAGTGTCCTGGTTGGGGATGGATTTGCCTCCAGGTTCATTGTGGTGCACTGGCCATAATATGGATAACATTCAAACTTCCTGTGTGATCAGTACAGACGCTCACACACCTATCCACCCGTGACTCACGGGATGGAAATTTCTTCTGGGAATGTTGGAAACATCTGCTGGGACTTTACAGGATCATAGATCAAGGGGAACACTCAAACTCATGAATTCACACACACTCTGAATCACACCACATAGATTCACATACTCACTCCCTACATATACCCACAGGGACCCCACCTGAATGGAACTGAAGAACACACCACAATTCTGTACCTAGATAGTCAGTTCCTGTCACGCTGTCCACAGGTCTCAGTGCCAGCAGGAAGCTGGCATTAGGGGGCTTGTGTGCTCAAACACACAAGACAGCCTCAGATGTCTCAACCTCTAGTTTTCCATCTCAAATGAGGGATTCTAGAATATGTATCTGCTCTAGTTTTCACCAGGGTCCCCTGAAATGAAAGAAAATAGTGTGAGGAGCTGATCATGCTGGTATTGTTAGCACTGCTCCTGGTTCACTTAATGACATTAGAAAACCCAATGGGGACCGTAGGAAGTCAAGGGACCCCAAAAGTAAGAACATAGCACAACTCCTCATGCCACAAAAGACTGTTGTTGGAGGACATAACTGACAAGGTCACTTTGGGTTGGCAATTACACAATTCTCCTCCAAGGCGGAAAACTGTTTCAGAGGGGAAAGCTTACTCCTGTCCAGTCTGTAACTGATGATGTCTTTTTTGAAGGCACTTTACTATCAGCTAGCAGGTGATAACAGACTCAAACTCAACAATCACCTCATTGAGCGCATATCTATGTCATCTGGATTTCACATACTCACATTTTCCTATCTTGGTTTTACTGACAAAGAAATAGAGCAACATTTCCCACATAGAGGAAGGAGGGTGAATTTACCTTGCTGAAGGATGGGACCGCCTTACCTGCCCACCTTTTAGGGGGCTCTTCTTTAAGGGACTTTGTGTGAGCTGTGAGGACACAGAGTAACTGTCAGTAGTTGCTAATGCTGCTTGTGAATTACTAGGAACTTTGCTAAATAATGACCAGGGGTGAGACTGTATGGATGAGGGTGACTAACAACTATGAGCTGAGCTGCTGCCGGGCCATTCTCCACACTGGGTGAAGGAAGAACAAGGAGAGGTGCAGGAGAAAGATAAAAACAGAGCCTTGTCTCTCTAGTTAATGGAACCCTAATCCAGGTGAAATAATCAATATAAAAAACCAAACATGAATATGCATGCTATCTTTCAAACACACACACCTATAATCCTCCTGCCTGCTTTAAAATTTGGCTAAACTTCCAGGGGAGTCTTCAATTCTTCCAGGATCTATTTTTCCTACAGAACCCATAGATGCTCCTATTGTATTTAGCATCTTTTCTGTAAAATTATATACTTGATGACAGGCAAATTGGGGGAGTCTGATCTCAATTCTAGACAAAATATGCCATTATATTTATTTAGTAAACCTTTTTCATAAAATGAAATACAGAAGATTTGAAAATACTGAAATCCCATTACTGAAAATAAGCACTGTCAATTCTGGGGTCCTGTATCCTCATTCTTCCCTTACGTACAATGTGCATGTCCATTGGGTCAGTGTCTGTCCATAGTGCACTGGCCATAGACAGTGTGATAGATAATGAAAAAGGGTATGGGGAACGCCCTAATGCTCTCCACCCCAGCTGCACAGCAGGTTTCCAACATGGGTGATAGGCAAAAGGATCACCACCGGTCACTTATCAGTTCTTATTTGTCCCTGTCCCATGGGTATGTGCTTACAGGGATGGGCGTTTCTAGGTTTGTTGTGATGTTCTCTCCACATTCTTAACTGCTTTAGGGCAGAGTCTGAGCAGTGACCCCAGCACTGAGAGGTGTTGGTCTACATGTCCTACATGTGGATACCACACATCTTAGAATCTATGAGCTGACCAGGAACATATGGACCCTTCCTGTGCCTTTCACACCAATGACTATGCCAAGGTCAGCTGTTAAGTGCACCCATAACTGCCTGGGCTGTGTAACCCTGAGGCCAACTCTCAGGGTGAACAGGGCCTGGGGACTCTGTAGACAGTGGCAATTGCAGGCATGTGCATGAAGGCTGGGACTTGCATATTTTGTGACTAGTAACCCCAGGGGTGAGGGGTGAATGCAGGTTAGGGCTCCAGGCATGAACTTTGGGAAACACACCTTGCTTCACATTTGGGTTCCT
>PVKE010030937.1:0-19334 GCA_004027555.1 Craseonycteris thonglongyai
CAAGACAATTCTTCTGATGTCGCCACAGAAGCCAAAAGATTGGTCACCCCTGGTTTAGGGGATAAAGCAAATGAGTAATTATAAAAGTGTCACTGGGACAGGGGTTTTTAGCATGGGAAAAAGGAAACACAGATATAAAATTAATGAGGTTAAGTAAAATTTCTGAAGTCACGAATTACAAGTGGATGTACCAACAGTGTGAATAATTCATGGTACATTTTATCTTTAAAAATTTTTCTATCTTGGGGAAGCCGGGATGGCTCAGTGGGTTAGGCACTCACTTTGCAGCCCCAGGGACCAAGGATCGAATCCCAGCCCCGGCCCAGGCGGACCCATATGCTGAACTGAGGAGTGCCCCCAGTTCAGTTCTCACCGGGGTGAGACCCCGGCCCAGTTCCTGCCCTGTGCAGCCCCATGCCCACCTGTGGAATGAAACTATGTGGAAAAACCAATGATGTGCAACTGTGGAGACTGTTCTGGGCCCTCTCCCTTCTCTCTGTCTCTGTATCTCTCTCTCTTTCTCTCTGTCAAAAACAATAAAAATAAATCTTTAAAAATATTTTTTCTATCTCTATACTCCTGGAAACTGACAAATGTGCTATGACAACTGTGTTACGTGGCAACATTTTCTATGGTAAAAGTTACCCCTGATTGATAAATTCCATCTGCTTGGGAAGTCTATGTATGAATTATAAGTATCTAATGGAAAGCCATGCCGTGGGCTTCCCTGAGGGTGGTGTGCTTCCTTTGAGGAGATCCTGAAAGTTAGTCCTATGAAGTTGTTATAAGAGGGAGTGCATCCTGTGGGGCACTGAGGCTTCTAGGCCAGGGCAGATCCTGCACTTGACTGAAGTGAGCCTTTTTCCTCACCCCTGAACTTTGCCGGGAGGTCGTGGACAAAGTACTGCTAAGAGGGCTACTGCCACTGAAGAGGAATGCCTGATGCTGACATGTTGTTAAGCCATCTTTCCTATCCTGTGCTGTCCCTTCTAAGTGGATGTGATGCTAAGTGTGGCCTGTGGTTGTCTTGTGAGTCAGTGTTTAGAAGAGCCTAATAATATAACGCCCTACAGAATTCACCGCATGTACACGCACATTAGCTCTGGCCAACTCACTCATAAGGAGGATTACTATCATCTCGGTTGTGACTTCTAAATATAACTTCCCATTAAAAAGAAACAGTGCTTGGTGGGATTGCAAATTGGTGTAGCCACTATGGAAAACGTCATGGAGGGTCCTCAAAAAAATAAAAATTTTTGAACTACCATATGATCCAGCAATCTCACTTCTGGCTAAATAAACATAAAACACTAATTCAAAAAGCTATTTGCATCCCTATGTTCACTGCAGCACTATTTGCAATAGCCAAGATGTGGAAGCAACCTAAGTGTTCATCAGCAGACAACTGCATAAAGAAGATGTGGTACCTATATACAAGAGAATATTACTAAGCCATAGAAAGAATTAAATCTTACCATTTGCAACAATAAGGGTAGACCTAGAAGGTATTATGCTAAGTGAAATAAGTCAGAAAGAGAAAGACAAATACCATATTATTTCACTTACATATGGAATCTAAAACGCAAATGAACAAACAAAGCATAGACTCATAGGTACAGAGAACAAACTGACGGTTGCCAGATGGGAGGGGCATAGGGGACTGAGTGAGAAAGGTAAAGAAGTACCAATTGCCAGTTGTAAAAATAGTCACAGGGAGATAGAGTACGTCACAAGGAGATAGAGTACAGCACAGGGAATATAGTCAACAATATTATTCATGAATAGTTATTCATGGTGCCAGGTGGGTACTAGATTTACTGGGGGGGGTCACTTCATAAGTTATATAAATGTCTAACCATTATGCTAAATACCTGAAACAAATAAAATATTGAATATCAACTATAATTGAAAAATTAAAAAGTATATTTTTTTTCAAAGGAAAAAAAAAAACCCAGGATACTGAAAGCATACCAAATTGAGAATCTTTACAAAGGGAACTTTGAAGGAAAATTGCCTTGCATAGTGTAAATAATAAATATTTGTTGATTTGATTTTTTTAAAAAAGAAACAGAGCTTCTTGAAGAAATGATTAATTCCAGGTCTGGGGCAAAGAAACACACAAGACGGGCCTGGAACACTTCATACTACAAAACAAAAAAAATTATCAGATTCCTGGGGTCATGTCAAAAGGACTCTGGAGCCCATTTGAAGAAGCTCCAACTCTCAAAGTTGAATGAGTTGGGGCATCAATAATAATAATTGCAAGGGACTAGAATACATCAAATATATTTAAATTTGTAATGATATAGACAAATTTCAATAGTTACTTTTGGGAGATACTAAGGCAACAACTCATTACTTTGAAAAGTGGTAAATAAAAAGAAAAGAACCAAGCATTTTCTTGACTTTTGTGTGAGAACCATACCTCAGAATACAAACAATGAAGTATTTCTGCTAAAAAGAAAATGATCAAAAACAAAAAACAACAACAAAAAAACCCAAAACAAAACCAACCAACCAACCAACCAACCAACCAACCCTGAATCTGACCAGGGCTCTAGATTTCCTACAAATCTGCAAGAAATTCAGGTGATGGAGGAGTATGTCAAATGACTCACAGGGGTGAAATAGCAAAATTTAGGCTTGAAACCTCTACAGGACAAATACTTTAACAAGTTCTAAAGGAGAAAAAAATGGAGAGATAACCTATAAATAAAAGGAGAATTTAAAATCATAAAGAATCCATTTTAACATACGCACCTTA
Organism: Craseonycteris thonglongyai; assembly: GCA_004027555.1. Classification (NCBI taxonomy): domain Eukaryota; kingdom Metazoa; phylum Chordata; class Mammalia; order Chiroptera; family Craseonycteridae; genus Craseonycteris; species Craseonycteris thonglongyai. Next base: position 2,765 of record PVKE010030937.1, read on the forward strand.
TTTAAATCTTGATTTGAATAAACAAAAAAAAATTTGAGTCAATCAAGGAAATTTGAACACTGTCCAAATTCTTGATGCTGTTAAAGAATTGTTAATATTTTCAGGTGTGAAACAGCATTGTGGTTAGTTTCTCTTTAAAAAAAAACAAAAAAACTTATCTTTTAGAGATATACATTGAAATTTGAGAGATGAATTAATAGAACATCTGAGATTTGCTTCAAAATAATCTGAAGGGGAGGGCAGACAAAATAGATAGAGAACATGTAAAATAAGATTGGCCATGAGCTGGTAACTGTCAAAGATGAGATATGAGGTGTTCATTATACTGTTTTCTCTATTTTTGCTTTGGTTGGAGATTTTCCATAGTAAAAAGTTAAAGTAAAAAAGAAAAAAGTCAGTGCCTTTGTCATGAGGAACTAATTATCTCCCCTCAAATGTTCATTTAACTTCCTTAGATAGATTCCCAAGTAGTAATGCTTTGACTCAAAGTTCTTCAGGGCTTTCTGTGGAACAGAAAGATAGCCCAAGTCCAAAGCTGAGGTCTTTCAGGGGCTTCATGGCAAAGGTTCTACAGTATGCAAGAGGTTTTTCAGGACAGGGCAGGGAACACTAGCTCATAGAGAGGCAAATAATTAACCCAATAGCCTGAATGAAAAGTCCAGCAAAGCAGCACATAAAAGTTGGACAAATTTCAGGGTTTGCAGATCTTACATGCTGTGTGACCTTGGGGAAAAACATCACCTTTCTGAGCCTTGGTTTCTTCATTTGTAAATTAAGGAGAATGACATATAAAGTTTCTAATGGGATTCCTGGCACATATATGCTAGCTATAAATACTTACTATAAAGTGTTCACTTAACTTACTGTTAGCCATAATTTGTAACAAGATTTCTGAGTTTTCTACCCAGATTTCTAATTCAGGTCTTGCTAGAATATACAGCAATGTTCCTTCCTAGGAAGAAAACATTTTAACAGCCATATATTATTAACATTTTTCCATCACCACCAGAGGAAATTTTTATGATCTGGTCCATTTCACTGCAATTCCATTCTTAATGGGTGTATTTGTCACCATAGACAATCATGGGCTGTTTTCTGCTTTTCCCAGTTATTATACAGAGGTTCTAACTCCTACAAAAATGAAACAAACTGCAGAATTTTCCTTAGTAAATTTGTTCTGAAAATTAGAATTTCCAAAGTCAGCATGAATGTAAGAGGAAAAAATGAGCCAGTCTATTTCTTTTCTTTTTTTTAGGCAAAAAACAACATCTCCAATAATGATAAATTCCGGGGATGGTAGGATAGCTCAACAGGCTGAGCACTTGCCTTGCAACTGCAAGGTCCAGGGATCGAATCCTGGCCTAGGCCCATGCAAACCCATATGCTGAACTGCCCTCAGTTCATTTTCCACCCCACGTGGCCCCACATCGACCTGTGTGGAATGAAACTGTGTCACAACTAATGATGTACAACAATTACGGAGACTGCTCTGGGCCCTTCCCCCTTCTCTCTCTGTCTCTCTCTCTCTCTCTCACCCTTTCTCAAATAATGAAAAATAAATTTTTAAGTAATGATAAATTCCTTATCAACTTAAAAGAGATATTTCACCTCTAGACAAAGCAGTTTCTGTGACCTCATAATTAGACTAAAAAAATCTTTAATAGCCCATATAACTTTTATGGCAGTCTACCTTCCTCCCCAGAGCCTTCATTGATGAAAAACCAAAAAAAAAAAATCAGTAGGCAATATTTTCTACTTTACTTTTCTAAGCTAGCACCATGGGATAGGACCTCTTTTATTTTCTCTTCAATTGCAGAAGAAATGAATGTTGACTGCTTGAATTATATATATAGCGGTAGACTACATACTTGGAAGGTACCAAGGCAAAAGCTTTATGTGATTATAAATTCTCTGATGTCCACAAATCAATTTTCCTCCTCATTAGCCCTTACTTACCGACTAGCACAGTGATAACCTTGTTGCTGGCATATTGTTCTATTTCCCGCAGCCACTCAGGAAGGCAACGGAAGGATTCCTCACAGGTTATGTCATAGGTGAGGATCAAGGCATTGGCACTTCGGTAATAACTCTGGGTAATGGACCGAAATCTCTCTTGACCTGCTGTGTCCCAGATCTGAAGCTGTGAAGGCATAAGAGCAGGATCAGGTTGGAGAAGCAAAAAAGGAAAGAAAGTATTGTTTTACTTTAGTTTGGAAGTGGAAACACCTTCACCCAAATGATTTCATGGTTATTTTTTGCCCTAAGAAAAAAGCACTTATAATTTTTTAAAATTTGTTGTGTGTGTCTGCTTAGGAAATGGGGCTTGCTTTTTGTTTGTTTGTTTGCTTGTTTTTCTTTGTTAGATTATTTTAAGTTTCCCTTTTCTTTGTTTAGATTTAAAAAAACACACATATTGAGCGATTATTATGAGTTGTTATGTGAGTTATCACTTGTAGTGCTTAATAACAACAACAACAAAAAGACAAAACCCTCAGCCATTACATAAAATACCGCCATTTGTGACAACATGGATGGACCTTGAGATCATTCATACTAAGCGGAATAAGTCAGACAGAAAAATCAAGAACCACCTGATTTCACTCACATGTAGGAGACAAAACTGAAAGCAACAAAGAAACAAAAACTCATAGACACAGTCAATAGTTGAGTCGTTCCCTAAGTGTAATGGAGAAAGTGGGTGGTGAAGCGGGAAGAGGCATCACATGTATGGTGATGAAGAAGAACTGACTTGGGTAGTGAGCACACAATGCAACAATAGCTGATGTTATGTAGAATTGTATATCTAGAACCTATGGAACTTTTACTAATCAATGTCACCCCAATGCACTTTTTAAATTTCTTTGCACTGAGCAGACTAAAGAGAACTGTTCTCTAGAGAGACTGCTGAGTGCAGAACAGATCAGGCCTTGAGAAGTAACAATAATATTCTTCCCTTGTAACTGCATAAATTGCACATGTCACAAGATGCATTCAATCCCATTAACAGAACATCATTTCCTCCAAGAAGGCCTTCTGGAACCTTCAGATTGGGCCAGGTTCCCCATTACCACCCACCCACATACATTCTCTCCTATGGGACATACTATCTATCATTTTCCCTCATGGCACCTGACATACTTGAATCATTTCGTTATTTGTAATGATTCGCTTCATCACTGTCTTCCTCACTTAGCTGATAGCTTCATGAGAGGGAAGTCAGGGCCCACTTTACTCATAGTTTTCCCTGCACCAAATAGAGTGCCTGGCAAATAACAAGATGTTCAAATATTTATTAACAGTCTCCTTGAATCCTCACAACACCCAGTGTATTAGGCAAGTGTCTGCCTTCCCTTCATTAACAGGAAACTCCATCTCATAACTGGTTACTCACAAAGCTGGGACTCAGACTCCAGGCCTTCTCATCCCAGTGAGGACTCATCCCACACCACTTGGAGGCTGATTTAAACATACGCCAGCATCCAAAGAGGATGAGTCAGCTGGTGTCACTCTCTGCTCACACCAGGTTAGCCAAGAAACTGATGAGTGACCAGCAGTCCCTGCCACCAATCATCTGCACACAGGCTGTTCTTTGATTTGGAGTTACAACTGCCCTTTGATGATGTACATCAAAGTCTGTGTACATGGTAGGCAACCATACAGATGTTCTTGTTTTTACTAGGACAAAAGCTATTTCTCTGCTCTGCCCCAAACCTAGCAACATGTTTGCCCTATTTTAGGATGTGTCTTAGAACAATAGACTATTGTTTGAATGCCACACTTGTGATTGGGGAAGCCGGGATGGCTCAGTGGGTTAAGCGCTCACTTTGCAGCCCCAGGGACCAAGGATTGAATCCCAGCCCCGGCCCGTGAGGACCCATATGCTGAACTGGGGAGTGCCCCCAGTTCAGTTCTCACCAGGGTGAGACTCTTGCTCAGTTCCTGCCCTGTGCAGCCCCACACCCACCTGTGGAATGAAACTAAGTGGAAAAACCAATAATGTGCAACTATGGAGACTTTTCTGGGCCCTCCCCCTTCTCTCTGTCTCTGTATCTCTCTGTAGAAAACAATAAAAATAAATCTTTAAAAACACTTGTGATTGGATTCAATACTATCTATCGCTAGAAATCAGTATGTTCTCATGACTAGCACATCTTGAGAACAGCTTTGAGAATTAAAGTCACTGAAGTATTTTCTAGAATAGTGACTGGATGGCCTTGCCCAGATGTACACTGCTTTCTTGTAGCGGGCTGCCTGTTTCTAGCTTCACGGTTGATACTTGAGGTTATTCATATTCCACTGCCTCTATCAGTTAACTCAGTTTTGGCATTCTCTCTACCATCCACTTGCTCCTTTCCAGCATGTATAGATCATTAACATACAGAGCACTGTGTTAAGCATGAGGAGGATACGAAGATGAATAGAGCACAATCTCTGATCTCAAAGAGCTCAGTCTATGGGAAGGACAAACACAATGTTAACTAACCATTAATAAAATATGAGATGCTTTTCTAAAGCGGTGCCAAGAGGGGAAAGGCTCTCCCACTGCTAGTTCCATGCCAGTCACTATGGTTTCAGTACCACAGCCCTGGACTCTCTAACCATGCTCACCTCCAGCTACTGTTTACTCTCTTCTTTGCACCACTACTCATACCTCTATTGCCCCACCAGCACAAGAATGTATTGCAATCATTGGTTTCCTAGTGTGTCTCCACGCTAGACTGAGGGCAAGGGCTGTTCCTTATTTAACTTGAGGGCAAGGGCTGTCTCTTATTTAACTTTACACTCCCAGCACCTTCCTAATACAGGACGTGGTACGTGGTGAACACATCTGAATGATGGCTAACTGAATGAACAAAAGCTTGTGGAATCACAAAAAACTGATTCATTCCATATCATGAGTATTAGGGTATTTCCGTTACCTAACACAATGCTTGACACAAAGCATCTACCATAATACAGGATGGATGAATAAATGGATGGATGGATAGATGGTCAAATGAGCAAATTTTTATGCATACTTTCAAGACTTTCCTATCTATGCAAAATATGCCCAATTATAGAGAAGTCCCCAAAATCTTCTATTTCTATTATAACTAATAGACTAGCTTAGAGTTTTACTTATTACTCATTGATTTATGATGGACTAAAAAAATATCAATGGAAAGAGAAAAGTCTATATGTCTTCATTGCATTTTCTACCCAAGGTCACCTTTATAATGCAGAGCACTTTAAGAAAAGGCCTTCTCCTCAACTTTACCATTACTGATTTGACACTCAGCCTTAAGAATCATAAGAATGTTTCTAACACCTTCGGTTCCCTGCCTTCAATCCTGGGAGCCACCTAGAAAGAAGGAGACTTGTGGGGGAGACTGGGGCGTGGGGGGAATGACAAGAAGTCAGGAGAGAGGCCTGGGTTCTGGTCCTTCCCTTCCATGTGCCAGGTGGGTGATCTCTCTTCCATTGTCCCTACGGGGCTCTGAGAAAGCCTGCAAACCACTAGCAAAAAACAAACAAACAAACAAACAAAAAAACACAAACATCACCAAAAATAAAGGTATTCAGTAAATGTTCAAGAACAAGGACAACAACTAGGCAGGTCTGCCCTCTTCTAGAGAAAGGCTAAGGAGGTTGTTCCTCGTGTGTCCAAGTGTTAATGAGGTTCTTGGAGTAATGTGGCTGAAAGGGTTGTTTTGTGTCTTGATTCCACATATCTGGCTAGAGAGAAGCACAGGCAAATTGGTTAGGACCTCATTTGGGAGATGAGCCAGGTCTCACTTTTTACGGATGGAGGCCTAAATAGGCAACAGGGACAGGAACTGTGCTATGATTACAAAGAGGAGGAAGATACAAACTTTGCTCCTGGGGAGTCTGTGGTCTCATGGTGGAGCCAGATGTCATAAAAAGATGGATTTTTAGCTGAGTGTACTAAGCACTTAAAAATGAGGTTATGGGTCTCAGAAAGTGGATTAAATGTAATGCCTACACCTGGGGGGTCAGGAAAGAAAAATCAGCCTCTTCATTCACAGTGGAACCCATTTCTTACTCACTCCTACTCATTCCCAGGGTCTGGCACGTGGCAGGCACTAACATTTCAGGACAAAGGAATTAACTCATACACATACATGGACATAAGTGGGAAACCCAAACACCTGTAAGTAAAATGCCTGAAACAGTCGTTATCTTGACTCAACTTCTTGGGATGGCAACCACCTCAGCTCCTCGGCAACACAGCTGCCGGTAGCTCTTCCTGACAATGCCTGCTGCGTGCACACGCCTGCCTCCTCCTATCCTCACACCCCAGCTCCTTCTCCCCACCCCAATGCACGATTGTTCTGAGCTTTCCTGTTGGCATTTCCGTAGCTTTCACGCCCTGCTTTTGTTTCCCAGCACCTCCAGCCTTTTGCACTATGTCGTGTAAATGTCTGCAGTAAGGAACCACTCAGAGGAGTCAGAGCTGGAAGAGATGCTGGGAGAGCTTCTTGCTTTTCCTGGGGAGCCTTGTCCTCAACACTTCTCTGTGTGTCTGTACAATGCTGCAAGAGCAACCTAGAGCTTCTCGGCCCTTCCCAAGGCATCTGAAGGCTGGAGTGCAGGTGCATATGGGAGGAGGATGCAAATGACATGGACTCAAACTTGGGGCGCTTGGCCTGGGATCTAGATGGGATTCTGAGCCACAGTTTTCACTGTGCAGCTGATGCCAGGGTTTTAGCCTCTTTCCATGGGCCTCAGCTCTGAAATATCTGACAGTGGAATTTCACTACCTCCGAGGGGCAGGTCGCTCTACCCTTCCTTCCATGTAATTTCATCTCACTTCACATTTCTTTCCATCATAATCCTTCTTTCCTTGCCCCAAGTTGATGAGCTTATTGTGCCTTCATGTCTCTCTTCTTTCATGATACGGGAAACCCAGGGAGCAGTGTGGTGTACTAGCTCACAAAACTGGTTCATAGCCTGCCCACTTTCCTTCCTAACTGTGAAGCCACAGATCAGTAAGTCACTTGAAACCTACAAAATGAAGACCATTTACCATTTACCTCACAGGGTTTACAGTAAAGATTAAGTAAAATAGGACCGCATATGTAAAATCACCTAGCAGAGGGACTGATCAGTTGAGGTACTTGATAAACACAGTCTCCCTTTTCCTGTTATTGACCATGTGATAGTTCTTACAGGTACCAAACCATCAAGAGGCCACAAAGGAGAAAGGAGAAATCATGGATTGTTTCTGGGCACCCCCATTTAGTGTTTCACCTCTACTAGGAATAAGGGTAGGATGGGAGACAGAATAACTCTAACGAGAAATTCCTTGACTGATCCACAGTGAATGCAGGAATCGGTAGGCTTTCACAAGGCTGCTATTCAGAAAAGGTAGCACTACTTACTGGCCCAACTCAGGAGATCCAAAAATATTTTTCTTCCTTGTTTTTCAATCACCTCCGGCATGACAAAAGACAGGACAAACATGCTTTAACCCTTCTTTCTCCATCTTTTCATCCTTAAACACCTTCCTGCCCCCATAAAGGGAACAGAAGAACTCTGTTTGGAAATGAGCTGCTGGGGGATGCCAGGATAGTTCAGCAGTTGAGCATTTGCCTCACAATCACAAGGTCCAGGGTTTGAGTCCTAGCCCCGACCCTGGCCTGTGCAAACCCACATGCTGAACTGCAGTGCAACTAGTAACTGCCAGGATGGCTCAATGGCTCCTGCTTCCATGCAGGAGGCCCCCAGTTCAGATCCTGTCCCACACAGCCTCACATCCACCTGTGTGGAATGAAACCATGTCATAACTCATGATGTACAACTATAGAGACTGCTCTGGGCCCTCCTAGCTTCTCTCTCTCTCCTTCTCTCAAACAATAAAAATAAATAAATCTTTAAAAAGAAAAAAAAAATAAGCTGATATAGCTGAGAATATTGTTTACAATATGGGTTTCAAGTAGGAGATATAATAAATGTTACGAAAACACTACTTCCTTTCACATAGCATAATACAAGCCTTATCGAACACTTAGCATCTTACCTTTACTTTTTCACCATTAATCTCCACTGTCTTAATCATAAAATCAACTCCAATTGTGGCTCCTTGACCTGGGGGGAAAAGACCCTAAAGAAGAAATAATGGAAAATAAGCAAATCTTTCAACTAAAGAAATTCTCCCCCTGCCCCATCACTACCCATCACCAGCCCCTCCTTTGGCTGAGTTAACTGGTAGTAAAGAAAAGTCTGGCTAGTGTCACAGGAGCCTTATTTAATTTAACTTCGCATGTACGTATGTTTCGGGGGAAGGAGAAATGGGGGAGAAAGTGGGACAGAGGCATTCTGAAAGAAAAAGAAAGGGGACAAAGAAAGGGAGAGGAAGACAGAGAGTGAAAGGAGAGAACTCAGAAAGGGCAGGGGGATCTGAAATAAAAATCAGACACCAGGGTTAGATTGAGGAGCCTGGAGTCCAGGGGTGAGGTCGGGATTGTTAAGGTGCAGGCAAAACAGGTAGGTGCTCAAGAGTGGTAAAATCAGGGAGGATTAAAACTGGTTATCAGTCTAGAGTATGGACAGCTTAGGGGGTGGACAACCAATTTGAAAAAACCATCAAGAACTCAGTGTGATAAACATTAATGAGACAATAAAACTTTGGATATCTCTCTGCCCTCAGGGTGAAAACTATTTCCCTCAGTTGTTCCAGACATATACATATATAATTACATAAGATCAAGGCCAGTGATCCTGGGAAGATATTTGAAGGAAACAGTCATTCATGGAGAAAGTATAGCAGAAATAGCACTAACCCAAGAAATAGAAGCCTTAGGATCTCTGTGTGACCTCAGGCATAACAGTCCCCCTCTCTGGGCCTCAAATTCACTGACTTTTAGGCTGATATAAGCATTTAAAAAAAAAAAAAAAGCTTTACCTCAAACTGGAAGCTGAACTAGAAAGATTTTAGCACAATTACATGTGTAATGTAATTTACTGTTACATAATATTCCCTGTAAGCTTAGGGAGGAACTTGGTAGAAAGAAATTCTATCAAAAAAGAACACTTCACCTCGTTTCTCCTCCTTCTTTACATGTAGTCCAGAATTTCCAGAAATTAAGGTAAAATGGACTTGATTAGCTCTGGCAGCTAAGATTGGGGCATCTTTAATAAAGCCCATTCTCTAACAAAAGATGTCTGTAAATAAGGTTTAAACTTTTTTTAAGAGACTGAGTTTCAAACCAACAGAAAATGTTCCATTGCATGTCTGCAAAAGATGTAAACATAAACATTCATAACTTTACTTGCAAATATTGAATCAATTTTCCTCTATTTTGGTTTGGCTTAAACATAAGGCTGCCCAGCTTCAAGTTTACAGCTCCAGCTGTTTTGCAGTCTGACAAATGCCAAAAAAAAAATAAAACAAATCCTTCCCAATGTCTTCCCCCATCATTTTCTTCCTCAGCCCTTCACGCATCAAAAACAGCTGAATCTAATTCACTTTAACTGTCTACTAAATGACAAAACAAACATAATTCTGCCTATGAAATACAAACTTTTGGGGTAGTTGAAGGACTCTGAGGGGTAAAAAGAGGACAGAAATGGAAAAATAAGGAGTGGTGTGTCTTATTGGTAAAAATTAGTGTTGACAAATGGAAGCACTTTTACCTCTAATGACAAGGTTTATGCTTTTAAAGAAAAAAGCAAGATTCCTATGGTCTCAGAGGTTAGAATATGCAGAAGATAAAAATAATCAGGCTAAGAACCAGGAGACTGGGGTGCTAATTCTAGCCTTGTCGTATCATAACACGAGATGCAAAAAAAGTCATATCATCCCTCTAGACCTGAGTTTTTCTTCTGTAAAATGAGAGCAGTGGGCTGAATAAACTCTAAGGGACGTTCCAGTGATAAGACAAGGTCAAGAGAATTTTTGAAAAAGGGAGTGGAAACTTCTCTGCATCTCTGCAGTCTTCTCCTCCTGCCAAAAGCAGAAAAGGTTACTTATGTTAGGTGGAAGTGAAACCAGTTGGAGTTCCTAATGTAACATCATGGTGGTTGACGGACCCCAGATGTGTTACTTTTGATGTCACCAGGCCAAGAGGTTTAGTAAAAAGTACGAGTTCTTGTCGGTGTTCATTATCATGGGGAAAACCCTGGCTTTTCCACAGGTAATTCTCTGCCCTAAAGCTGCCTGTGCTATGCATTCGGCCTCTCTAGTTTTCTACAGAACCACAGGCTGTCAGAGCTGCAAGGGGTCTTGGGAGATCACCAGGCTCCTCGTGTGCAGCAGAAAGGTAGGGAAGCCCAGCAAGGGTGGGCAACTTCCCAGGCTCACAGGATGAGCCAAGGGCTGAGCTGGGACCTGCGTCTTGACTCCTAAACCAATGCTCTTCCCATAACACCAGGTCGCCCTATGTCTTACACAGAAGCTAGTCTCAACTTTCCCAACTAGCACTTCATGAAAATGCAAGATGCACACACGATAATCCTAAAAAAGATGCCGACCATATTTTTCTGGGAAAATACAAAAGAGGGTCAACCTCACAATAATTTCCTACCCATTCCCGTATAAAAACAGGTCTATAATCTCTGACAGTAATTCTCAAAAGGGCAGCCCCAAAGGAAACTTGTAGTTAGATCATACGATAAGGTTCCAACTCAGAGGGAACATTTAATGTACTTCAAATAGTCCTTCACTGTTCACATTTCATTCCATTTCATAGACCTAGAAAAATCAGCATATTTGGTTCTGAACCAAAACTATTCACTCAGTTTTCTGGAAGGACATAAGAGGGTATAGGCAGGGTATTGATTGATTTCATATGTATTTGAGTTTTTAAAAAGTTAATATTTAGGTTTAATTTGAGGTCCAGATTCATTTGGTTTTATCTTTGGATTATTAACTAATAATTAATTTTTTAAGCTAATAATCGATTTTTGATATTGCAGAACAAAAGCAAAACTACTTGCCCCTTTCAGTAAAGGAAACAAGAGGCATGGGAGAGTGGTGGTGACATACAGAGCCATGCTCCTTTGAAACGGTTTAAAAAATGCACTTTCAAAGGGTGCCTTAAGAATTGGCAGTCAGGAGGCTGGCCCTGGGCTGGTCACCCATCCTGTCTGGTTCCCCTAACCCTGCAGGTCCGAATGAGAAAGCTCCCCCCAGACATCCGAGTTCTCTTACCTGAGTGAATCGTCGGACTAGGCACGTCTTCCCCACACCAGCATTGCCAATTAAAACAATTTTAAACAGGAAATCATAATCTTCCATACTCATTTACACAGCTGCAAGGCAAACAAACACAGGCAAGAGTGAGATGGGGCCTGGTCAGACTTGCCCACAGAGCTCAAGCTGCACCAGCCCCAACTCCCGGCAGAACAATGGGGCTGTCTCGTTTGAAGAGCAATTTAACGCTCCCCTCTGGTGACCCTGCCAGCAAGACAGAACATAGGTGTTTGGTCACAGATGGACTTTATTCCTTCCCAGCTACCTCACGCCACAGAGAGTGTTGACAGAGATGTCCTTTCACCTGGTGACCTTTAGTCTTCCAAGTCGTCGGGTTGCTCATGTGCTAAGCTGTATTTTCTTTTAGCATGAAAAGGAGATTACAAATCTATGTGCAAACAAGGTAGGGGTACAAGGGAGCAAGGTAAAGAAGAGTCCATCCAAAGCTCAAAGGTGGTTTATGTATATAGGCTGTGTGTGCCCATACGAAGAAAGTCTAGGGGCTGAGAGACTGGATGAAGGGGAAGAAACTAGGAAGGAAGCTTTCAGTTTCTTGTAAGTCCTTAGAGTCTCGGGGTCTTAGCAGTGGGAGTTATCTCCATCTTTCTCTTCTACCACCACCCCACTGCTATACACCTCCTGCCAGCCATGTTGATGCTATAGGGCCTCCCAAAATGCCTATCTTTTCAGTCCTCTGGGCTTTGGTTCGTGCCATTTCCTTTGTCTGGAATGTCTTCCCTTCCATCCTTTCTGCCTCATGAAATCCCAGTGCAACCGTCTCTTTCTGTGAGTTTTTCACTGATCCCCAAATAAAGTTAAACATGTTCCTCACATTCCTTTGTCCTAAAACTTCACTTGCTATATATAATTGTTTGTTCAAATCTCTGATTCATCCTTGAGGGAAGGGATTATGTCTTTCAACTCTACGTTCCTAGCCCATGGGACAGAGTTATACCTAAATGTCTACTCGTAAATTAAAGAATTAGTTAATGGTCATGCTGTTTAAGTATAGGTCTTAGTTTCTCCAATTCTGCTAAAAAGAATACTACATGCTCTGTCTATTCAGAGGGCTGTTGTGAAGACTAAAACAAACAAACAAACAAACAAACAAAACCTATACAAAAGAGCCTTGGTGTCTATAAAGCCCTATCCTGGTGAAAGCAACTGTAATCTATTGAGTACCTGTGCTAGTACTATGCTAACCACCATAGGAAATACAGACGAGACAACCTCTACCCTCAAGACCAACATGAGAAAAGCTGAACAATGACAACAAAGTTTAATTCAATTCAAATCAGGTACAGGCCAGGGGTGCCCAACCTTTTTGGCTGCCCTGGGCCACATTGGAAGAATTACATAAAATACACTAATACTAATGATAGCTGATGAGCTTATACACACACAAAATTTATATATATATGGCAAAAATATCTCATAATGTTTTAAGAAAGTTTATGAATTTGCATTGGACCGCATTCAAAGCTGTCCTGGCCTGCAAGAAGCCTGCAGGCCTCAGGCTGGACAAGTTTGGTGTAGGCAGGACAGGCCGGTGGACCCTGAAGGCACTGGAAAAGGATGATCAGTGAGCCCATGAGGGAAAAGATGCTTAGGAGAGCTAGAGAAGCCCCAGGGTCGCTCCCACCAGTGAGCTGAACACAGAAGATTACAGGGTTAGGGTTGCAGAGCCGAAGGACAGCCTACTATATTGAGATCTGTTAAATGTCTACAGCAGTAGATTCCCTGTGTGCAAAGGTGATTTCTATGTGGCTTTTCACTGAACCTTGGGAAGATAACTGACAACTAATCCACATGCAGGGGGCAGCTCATGAGGTTCTGTCTCAGTGTATGGGACCATAGAGGACAAACATTTCTCTGTTGAGAACCTGGGTCCATAGGCAATTGTTGAACTTGCTATATGCCAGGCACTGTACTTGACACTTCAAGTATATTTCCATTTGTTTTCACAAGTCTATGAGGTTGGTATTTATTTTACAATACCTGAAGTTAAAGGAAATTAAGTAGGTAGTCCAAAGTAAGAGAGCTAACAGACCTCAAGTTCATAATGACATATGGTGTCATCAAAGGAACTCTAGCTTTGGAACAAGAAAACCTAGGTTCAAATCCTGACTACACTACCTTCTGAGTCTGTGCCTTTGGGCAAGTGGCAATTTTTAGAACCTTAACTACCCTGTCAACAAAATGGGGCTACTAAAATATCTATCACAGAGTTGTGATGCTTGAAGGAATTAATGTTTCTTAGTCACCCAAACCCCTTAATATGACTCACAAATTTTCCATGGTCTGGTTTCTGCCTTTATTATTGCCAGCCCTGTCTCTGACCACTGTCACCATGCTCTCGGCTCATTGGATTTCTTCCGTTTCTTAAATACCACGGAATTTTCTCTTCAGACCTGCACATATACTGTTCTTTCTACCTAGAACACAAAACACAACTTTTCCTCACCACCTGCAGCCCAACTAACTTTTATTACTCCTTAGATCTGAGCTTAAACATCACTCTAGGTAGTGTGTTTTTCTGACCTGTGAGGGGGGCTGGGCCCTCCTGCTATTTGTTCCCACAACACCCTTCCCCTCTCCTTCAGTAATATTCACCATCCTTTCCTATACTTAGTCATGCATATCTGTCTCACACTCGAACACCATCCCTTAGCACCTCAGCCCTACACACACTCACACACACACATCCCATAAGCAGCAGGAGAATAATGAAGTGTTTGGTTGAGTCTTGATCCCAGCCCATTCCACTGTTATCATCATTGTCATCCTCCTCCTCCTCCTCATCATCATCATCTCACTGTATATTATTACTCATTTCATCCTCAAAACAATCCTATCAGGTGGACTCTATTAGCATCCTAACTTGACAGATAGACAAACTAAAGCACAAGAGAAGTTATATAAAAAGTTAAGATCCCACTTAATGGTGGGTCCCACTTAACCTGTGGAGCTGGGATTTAAACCCAGACAGCCTGAGTCCAGGACCCACATCCTTGAACTACTACCTTGCAGTGCCTTTCACAATACTTGGCTCATAGTAGGAGCTTAAGAAAGATATAATGAATTGAATGATGAAGAGTGCACTTCAGAAATGTGATTTCCTTTCTCTCTTCTCTAGCTTGAAATCCAAAACTCTTTGTATCACACTGCAGTAGTTTAAATAAGAATCAAGGAGAGATCCAAGATGGCAGCATGAGAGGAGAGCACCGATAACTGCCTGGGAAGGGCCTTGTGAACAGAGGGGAATCCACAGGGGAAACCCTGAGAAGAAACCTCAACTAAGAGAACCACACAACACAGAACAACACACAAAGGTTAGAGAAAAAAGGGGAGAGCGGGAGAGGGAAGGGGAAGCAGCGGTTCGGGGACAGAGACTCGGAGCATGGCCCGGGGCTGGCAAAAACAAAGTGGGATTGGGGGACTACGGTCACAGTGGAGCTGGATCGAGGGCGGGCTGGAAGCCGAGACCTAGGGAGCGTGGAAGCCCCACAAGACTGTGGACAATTTAACATCCGAACTCAAGGGACAGCACACGGTGCCCTAATCAGATCACAGAGCCTAAAGTGGAGCAGGGACTGTGGAGCAGGGCGGCGGCACTTCCTAGCGGGCGGGGTGAGAGCAGGGCGCCAGCCCACAGCAGCTGAGCACCCCTGATTTACGGAGGAGACTGACTGTGAGGGAGCGCCTTCTGAGGACAGGGCTCTTGGCGTGAGGGCTGGGGCTTGAGTGGGCACAGCTGCATTGGACGTGCTTGGAGTGAATCCGGGAGCGTAGAGCGGCTGCCGCCCGAGCTACGGCCTGTGCGCGCAGGGCTTTCGGCCCCGCCCACCGGGCCTACGCAGCACCGCTGTGCGCAGTGGGGCTTTCGGCGCCCCGCCCACCGGGCCGCCCCGCAGCGCCGCTGCCTGCTCCGTGCGCTACAGGGCTTTTGGCACCCTGCTCGCCAGGCCGCTGCAGCACCGCTGCCTGTGCGCAGGACCGGCTTTCGGCGCCCTGCCCACCGGGCCGCTGCAGTGCTGATGCCTGCTTGCGAGCGCGCAGCTGGGCTTTTGGCGTCCCGCCCACAGCGCCTCTGGGGCTTTGCGGACCGCGTGGGCAACTGGGCTGCCTGCCGGGTCTCCGCGGTGTCATTGCTGCCTGTGCGCGGGACTGCGCGGCCGACCAGGGCCTCCACAAAGTCCCAGCCCATCCAAGTGCTGCCCTGCGGGCATGCCTTAAAGATACGATTGAAGGAGGGGCAGCCAGGAGGAGGAAAGACCAGAGCTCCTGCATCCCGCCCACACTGAACCACCAGCCCCCCTGCTGAAAGAGGAATCTGCTATTGTGTCTCAGGCCCGCCCTAGCTCCTACTCACATGCCCCCACCCCTGGCCACACCTTTACTACCCTGCTATCTAACACCTAAGACAGCAACCTGAAGTGCCCCAGGACACAGAAGCTGTCTGCTTCCCCCAACCTTCTCCCAAAATCTCCTTCTCCCACAACTGAGTCCAAAAGAAAACATAAAGAGAAGCCCATCTGATAGGCAAACCCCCAGAGGGAAAACAGACTCATGCCTAAAGCAAAAAGAACCATATCAAACACAATGCATACCTCAGAATCCAAAGCCAATCCAGAAGATCAGGGGCAGTCTTCAGTAAAGGACCTTGCACACTTGGAATCAAATCTAAGTGAAACAGAATTCAGGGCTGCATTAATCAAGACACTCAGAGAGCTCACTCAATGCTGGCAAAGTACCCAGACACAGTTAAATGACCTCAACAAGAAATTTTCTGAGCAAAATGAGTACTTTACCAACAAACTTGAGAAGCTAGAGCAGAACCAAAAGGAACTCCTTGAAATGAAAGGCATCATGGGAGAGCTCAAAAAAGAACTGACCAGCATAGGAAACAGGGCTGACCAGCTAAAGGAAAGGATGAGTGAAATTGAAGATACAAACATGGAAATGTCACAGAGGGAAGAAGAAAGGGAAAGGAAAATTAAGAGAAATGAAAGAGCCCTACAAGAACTTTCTGACTCCATCAGAAAGAACAATATTAGAATAATAGGTGTACCAGAAGGCAGCGAGATGAAATCTTCTCAGAGTCTACTAAAACAAATAGTGGATGAAAATTTCCCTAACCTGTGGAAGGAATTACAGCCCCAAATCCAAGAGGAAATCAGAAGCCCTAACTTCCTAGACCCTAGCAGATCTTCTCCAAGGCACATTGTTCTGAAGATGACAAAACTCAATGACAAAGAAAAAATCCTCAAGGCTGCCAGGGAAAAACAAAACATAACTTTCAAAGGAAAACCTATCAGGCTGTCACCAGACTTCTCAGCAGAAACT
Source organism: Craseonycteris thonglongyai (assembly GCA_004027555.1). Classification (NCBI taxonomy): domain Eukaryota; kingdom Metazoa; phylum Chordata; class Mammalia; order Chiroptera; family Craseonycteridae; genus Craseonycteris; species Craseonycteris thonglongyai. The sequence goes on from PVKE010030937.1 coordinate 19,305, forward strand.
CTGCAAGCCAGGAGGGAGTGGAGCCCAATC
>PVKE010030938.1:0-19337 GCA_004027555.1 Craseonycteris thonglongyai
GAACTCCCTCTTGTTCTATCTAAGGGGTTAGACTTTATCCCGTTCAGGCCGTTCAGGCCTTCCACTGATTCGACAAAGTTCAGCCACATTGTGGAGGGCACTTTGCTTTACCCAAAGTCTCCAAATTTAAATCTTAATCTCATTCTAAAACACACTGACAGAAGTGTTTAAAATAATGTATGGCCACATATTTGGTTACATGAAGCAGAAAACTGAATCAGTGATTTCGAAGACAAGGTAGCAGAAAATATGCAACAGGAAGAACAAAAAGAAAAAAGAATGAAAAGAAATGAAGAAAGCCTGAGAGGCCTTTGGGACAACATTAAGTGTAATAACATTAGAATCATATGGGTGGTAGTAGGAAAAGAGAGGAAACAATAGATTGAGGACACATTTAAAGAAATAATAGCTGAAAACTTCCTTAACATAGCAAAAGAAATAGACACACAAACCCAGGAAGTGCAGAAAGTCTTAATCAAAATGAACCCAAACAAGCCCATAGTCGGACATATCATAATTAAAATGGCAAAAGTTAAAGACAAAGAGAGAATCCTAAAAGCAGCAAGAGAAAGACAACAACTGATTTACAAGGAAGTTTCCATAAGACTATCAGATTTCTCAATAGAAACAATGCAGGTCAGAAGAGACAAGCATGAATAGCATCAAAGTAATGAAAAACAAGGTCCTGCAACCAACAGGGCCATCATTTAAAACTGAAGGAGAGATAAAGAACTTCTCAGATAAGAAAAATCTAAAATAATTTGCTACCAGCAGGCCAGGCTTACAAGGAATGCTACATGGTCTTCCTTAAGTAGGAAAAATGAAGAAAACAAGAAAACGAAAAAACAAACGATAATAAAAACATGAATAATAATATGGTGATGAATATGCACCTATAAATAATCACTGTAATCATAAATGGACAAAATGATCCAATAAAGAAAAAAGAATACAGTAGCTGAATGGATAAGAAAACAAGACCCAGCAGTATGCTATCTGCAAGAGACACACCTCAGAAGAAAAGACACACAGACTGAAAGTAAAAGGATAGAAAATCATATTTCATGCAAATAAAAATGAAAAGCTGAGGTAGCAATACTTATAGCAGACAAAATAAACTTTAAAGTTAAGACTATAACAAGAGGAAAAGAAAGACATTAAAAAATTTTAAAGGGATCAACCCAACAAGAAGACATCACTCCTGTAATCACCGATACGTTCAACATAGAAGCACCTAAATACATAAAGCAAAAATTTACTGACATAAAGGCTGATATCAACAGTAGCACAGTCACAGTAAGGGACTTTAACACTCAACTGATACCAAAGAACAGATCTTCCAGACAGTGAATAAGTATGGATAGAGTGTCCTTAAATGACACACTAGACCAGATAAATGTAATTGATGTTTTTAGAGCACTAGATCCCAAAGCAGCATATTATACAGTCTTTTCAACTATACATGGAAGGTTTTCTAAGACAAACCACATAATAAGCCACAAAACAAGCCTCAACATACTTAATAAGATTAAAATTATATCAAGCACTTTCTCTGACCACAACATTATGAAGCTAGGATTCAATTACAAAAAAAAAAAAAAAAAAAAAAAAAAAAAAAAAAAAAAAAGAAATGGAAACACATGTAAACATGTAGGCTAAACAATATGTTATTAAGCAATGAACAGAATACAAACAGGATTAAGGAAAAAAATCAAAAGTTACCTTGAGAAAAATGAGAATGAAAATATATACCCAATATCTGTGGAGCATAGCATAAGTTGCTCTGAGAGGGAAATTCATAGCAATGCAAGCCTACCTTAAGAAACAAGAAAAAAATACAAATAAATACTTTAACTTCACACCTAACGAACTGGAAAAAGGACAGCAGACAAAGTTCAAAATGAGTACAAGAAATCAAATAATAAAAATCAGAGTGGAAATAACCAAAATTGAGACTGAGAAGGCAATACAAGAGATCAATGAAAGAGCTGGTTCTTCAAAAAGGTAAAGAAAACTGATATACCTTTAACCAGACTCCTAGAAGAACAAGGAGGAGGAGAGAGGACCCAAATAAATAAAGTCAGAAATGAAAGGGGAGTAGTAACAACAGACACTACAGAAATACAAAAAAATATAAGAAAATGTTATGAGCAATTACACACCAACAAATCGGACAATCAGAAAGAAATAGATAGATTCTTAGAAACACAGAAATATTTAAGGCTAAATTAAGAAGAAAAAAATATCTAAACAGATCAAATGCTAACAAAAAAAACTTAATCAGGGGAAGCCAGGATGTCTCAGTGGGTTGAGCGCTCACTTTGCAGCATCGGGGACCGGGGATTGAGTCCCGGCCTTGGCCCGTGCGGAACCATGTGCTGAACTGGGAGCTCCCCCAGTTCAGTTCTCTCTCTGTCTCCGTATCTCTCTCTCTCTGTCAAAAATAAATAAATAAATAAATAAATAAAAGTATATTTAAAAAATCAGCAATCAACAAACTCCCAATAAATCTGGACCAGATGGCTTCACAGGTTAAATTTACTGAACATTCAAAAAGTAATTAATACCTATCCTCCTCAAATCATTTCAAAAAATTCCAAGAAAAGGGCAGGCTTCCAAATTTGTTTCATGAGATCACCATTACCCTGATTCCAAAACCAGAAAAAAAGCACTACCAAAAAAAAAAAAAAAAAAAAAAGTTATAGGCCAATATCCCTACTGAATATAGATGCAAAAATTCTCAACAAAATATTAGCAAATCAAATTCAGCAATCCATCAAAATTATAATATACCACAATCAAATGGAATTCATTTCTGGGATGCAAGGTTGGTTCAATATATGCAAATCATTCAATGTGATACATCACATAAACAAAATAAAAATTATGTGATCATTGCAGTAGAGGCAGAAAAAAGTGTTTGACAAAATTCAGTAACCATTTATGATAAAAACTCTCAGCAAAGTAGAAATAGAAGTAACAAATTTCAATATAATTAAAGTTATGTATGATAAACCCACAGCTAACATCATACTTAGTGGGAGAAAACTGAAAGCATTTTTCTAAAGATCAGAAACCATACAGTGATGCCCATCACTCTTATTCAACATAGTACTGGATGTTTTAGCCACAATAATCAGACAAGAAAAACAAATGAGAGGCATCCAAATAGAAAAAGAAGTAAAACTATTATTGTTTGCAGATGACATGATACTATATATACAGAAGCCCAAACATTCAATCCCCAAAATACTGGAACTGACTAACAAATTTAGTAAAGTTAATAGGATAAAAAAATAATATCCAAAAATTAGTTGCATTCTTATATACCAATAACAAACTAGGAAAAATAGAAATTAAAAAAATCAATTCCATTTACACTTGCATCAAAATAAAATAAAATACCTAATAAAATTTAACAAAGGAGATACAAAATCTTCATTCAGAAAATTTTAAGACATTGAAGAGAGAAATCAAGGAAAATACTAATAAATTTAAACACATACCATACTCATGGGTACGAAGAACTAATATAATTAAAATGGCCATAGTACCCAAAGCAATCTATAAATTCAGTGCAATTTCTATCAAAATACCAATGACATTCTTCACTGAACTAGAACATATAATCTTAAAATTTATATGAAACCATAAATGACCTAGAATAGCCATGGCAACCCAGAGAAAGAACAAAGTTTGGAGAAATCAGGCTACCAGATATCAAATTATTCTACAAGGCTCCATTTGTCAAAATTGCATGGTAATGGCATAAAAAAAGACACATAGATCAATGGAACAGAATGGGTAGCCCAGAAACAAACCGACATTTATATGGCCAATTAATCTATGACAAAGGATGTAAGAATTGACATTGGGGTAAAGACAGTCTATTCAACAAATGGTGCTGGAAAAACTAGACAGATACATGCCAGAAAAAGAAAAAGAAAGAAAAATTAAAGAAAATAAACTGCCTTCTTACATAGTATACAAAAATAAACTCAATATGGAATAACGACTTAAATTTAAGACCTGAAATCAAAAAATTCCTAAAAAATATAGGAAGTAACTTCTCAGACATTACCCTTAGCAACACCTTAAATGATATATCTTCCCACCTGAGGCAAGGGAAACAAAAGAAAAGTAAAAGTAAACAAATGGGATTAGATCAGAGTAAATGTATTTTTTCAGGAAAAGAATTTACCAACAAACAAAAAGACATATTACAGAATGAAAGACAATATTTGCCAATGAGATATCTGATAAAGGGTTAATATTCAAAATTTATAAGAAATGAATGCAACTTAACACCTCCAAAAAATTAATTTAAAAAATGGGCAAAAGACCTGAATAGATATTTCTCTAAAGAGGACATAAAGATGGCCAATTGATAAATGAAAAGACATTCAACATCACTAATCATCAGAAAAATGCAAATCAAAATCACAATGAGATAGCTCCTGTCAGTATGGCTATCATCAAAAAATCAACCAACAAGCGTTGGCAAGGATGTGGTGAAAAAGGTACTCTGCTACACAGTTGGTGGGTTGAAAATTGATCCAGCCACTATGGAAAAGAGTATAGAGGTTCCTCAAAAAATAAAATATGGAACTACCTTATGATCCAGCAATTCCACTCTTGGATATTTATCCAAAGAACTACAAAATGTTAATTCAAAATATTTATGTATTCCTATGTTCATTGTGGCATTGTTCACAATAGCCAAGATATAGAAACAACCTATATGATCACTAATAAATAATTGGATAAAGAAGTTGTGGTATATTTACACAATGGAGTATTATGCTGCCATAAAGGGGAATAAAATTGTACCTTTTGCAATAGCATGGATGGAACTAGAGGAAATCATGCTAAGTGAAATAAGTCAGATGGAGAAAGAGAAATACCATGTGATCTCACTTATATGTGGAATCCAAAGAACAGAATAAATGAGCAATAAAAACAGAAAACAAGAAACTCATGAACACAGACAATAGTTTGGTGGCTGCCAAAGAGGAATGGGGAAGGAGTGTGGCAGATGGGGAAAGGGTATTCAAGTATATGATAATGGAAAAAAATAAAACTGAGATTGGATGGTGAGCTCTTGTATCAACACACACAGTGTATTGTAGAATTGTACACTTGGAATCTATGTAATATTACTAGCCAATGCCACTCAATAAATTTAATTTTATATGTTTTTTTTTCTGGCTGATAAATTATTCTCCACAGAAAAAAATTGCAAAAATTAAAGAATAATAATAAAGAGACTTAAAAATGTAAAATTTAAGACAAATATTTTGAAACTATATTTATTATCTCTATATAATTTCTTTAATCCACTTACATTTTTATTATTTTTATTACATTTGATACACAATATTATACTGGTTTCTGTTGTATAGCATAGTGGTGAAGCATTTATATAACTGACAAGATTCTCATTCAGAGATATCTGGTTCCCATCTGCACAATCTATAGTTATTACATTTTTGTTTAATTTATGCCCTGTGCTGCACTCCATATCCCTATTTAGGGACTATGAATTTGTACTTTGTGATTGCTTCCCCTTTTTTTTTTTACCAACCCTTCAAGTTCTCCTCTCATTATCTCCACAAATGTAGTGCCCATCTAACACCATACACTTATTGCAACATTATTGAGAATATTACTATGCTATGCTCTACATAGTTGTAAGCATTACTTTTTAAGAACAAAACTGAACTCGCCATTCCCCTCGCTTTATCTCACCCACTCCCCAATCCTCCTCCCATCTGGCAACAAACCAAATGTTCTCTGTATCTGTGAATCTGTTCCTTTTCCACTTGTTCATTTTCTTCATCAGATTTCACCTATATGCAAAATAAATTTGCATCTGTCTTCTGCTGTCTGACACTACTCAGCACAATACACTTCATGTTTTTTGTTGAAGCTTTTAATCCATATAACTTGAAAGTAACTGTTGATATGTAAGGAGCTATTGCCATTTTATCATTTATAAGTTGTGTTTTTTATTTTCTCCATCTTAAAGCAGTTACACTAACATTCTTAGTAATACTGTTTTGGTAGTGATGAACTCCTTTAGCTTTTTCTTGTCTGGGAAGATCTTTACGTCTTTCAATTTTGAATGATAGCCTTGCTGGATACATTAATATTGGTTATAGATCCTTGGTTTTCATAATGTTGAATATTTTCTGCCAATCACATTTGGCATGCAAAGTTTCAGATAAGAAATCAGCTGAAAATCATATGGGTGTGCCCTTAGAAGTCACTACTTGCATTTCTCTTGCTTCTTTTAGAATTTTCTGTTTGTCTTTTTTTTTTTTTTTTGTATCCAAAATGTGTTTATTGGGTTGTTTCCTCACTCATCTTGTCACGGTGCTCTCAGTGCTGCTTCCAATTCTGAAGGAACATCCTTCTGTGAGCCTTGCTTTCCCTCCTGTAGGCTGACAGAGGACAGCTGAGCAGCCAACACACAACACTACTGTTTGTGCGTTGCTGAAGACGGTGGTGATTTTATAGCATCCTGGGCATTTCACATCCATGAAGTAGGAATTGGGGCTCTGCACGAGGAGCTTCTTCTTGTATTTCCTCTTCTCCTTTTCCGGAGAGGGATGAAAGAGATCCTTGGCGAGAGGCATGTTCGTGTGGGGAGGCTGTCACCGCCGGAAAAGCTGTTTGTCTTTAAGCTTTGTCATTTTAATTATGATGTTTCTCAAACTGAGCCCGTTTGGGTTCTTTATGTGTGGGATTCTCTGTGCTTCCTGAGTACATAGATCACTTAGCTGTGTTTGTAAATTGTGTAGGTAATTCTCTGGTGAGTTAGTATGTTCTATTTGTTGTAATTTCTTAGTGAGTTTTACTGGAGTCCCTGTCACACTTTCATTTCATTGTCTCTTCCTGTAATTCAAGCCTTGATTCCTTCTCCTTGTGTTTGGGAAATCCTTTCTCATTGCATGACTGACTGAGAGCTATGGCTCACTACCACTTAACGCATTATGAGAGGGTATCATACTGCATGCCACTACCTTTTTGTTGTTATTGATGTCCAAACATGTAGAAAACTTTAATGAGTTCATTTGAGCCAAACTCATGACAATTGGCAGGAAGCAAAATCTCAAAGGATTGAGAAATTGTTCTTCCACTTATATTTCCTTATAATGACTTCAAAAAATTTTCTATAGCCCCTAGGCATCATATGATCATGGAAAAGGGTCCTTGTTATGCAATACTTACATGAAACTATTTTATTTCATGAATGTCAGTTTTCTTTCACAGAATGAAAGTAAATATTTAGTCGCAAAGATATTTTATTTTGATCATAAATACCTTTATTGTGTGTATAATGACTTATACACACTTACTTGAAGCTGTGCTAGACCTGCCAAGTATACCTTTTATACTTTAAAAACCATAATTGGGATATTTCAAAATTACTGTTCACTAATTGAAAAGATACATCTATACCAATTTCAAACAATCAAGAGGTCAAAAATCATCTGTTCTCAGTTAAAATTAAATATTTTTATATTATCAGAGATCTAGTAAAATAGAAATTAAATGTGTAATTTATTTTTATTTATTGTTTTTGACAGAGAGAGAGAGAGAGAGAGAGAGAGAGAAAGATACAGAGACAGAGAGAGAACCGAACTGGGGGCACTCCTCAGTTCAGCACATGGGTCCGCAAAGGCAGGGGCCGGGATTCAATCCTTGGTTCCCAGCACTGCAAAGTGAGCGCTTAACCCACTGAGCCATCCTGGCTTCCCCTAAAATAGAAATTAAAGGATGCTGATCTTAATCAATTAATATAGTTATATGATTGCAAAACTTTTTGTTAATTCAAATAGATTTCATAGTGTAGTTATTACCTATGTATTTATTATTAGTCAAGACTGTTGCAAAAACCATGTCCCAGGAAACTCAAGTGGCACACCAAAATCAGGGAGAACATAGCTTTATTAGGCCTTCCAAAGACTGAGCCCTGGGGAAGCCGGGATGGCTCAGTGGGTTAGGCGCTCACTTTGCAGCGCTGGGGACCAAGGATTGAATCCCGGCCCTGGCCCCGTGTGGACCCACATGCTGAACTGGGGAGTGCCCCCAGTTCGGTTCTCTCTCTGTCTCTGTCTCTCTCTCTCTGCCAAAAACAATTAAAAAAAATAAAATAAATAAAGACTGAGCCCTGACCATGGGAGACTTTTACTTTTATAGGGCTTATCATGGGGTCGGGGATTGGTTAACATGTGCAGGGTGATATCGTGGGGCTCAGAGATTGGTTAGTTTGAAAGGATGTCAGAGGGAAACTCCCAGCCCTCAGGGGTTGCCATTTTGGACCATGACCCTGGAGGGGGGCACCATTTTAGCTCAGGTGGTATATTTCCTTATATGGAATATTTCCTATCCAGGCAACAAAGACATTAATAAAACCTAGGGCTATTAAGTACCAATTCTAACCCATCTTCATACTGGCTCCGAAAGACAAATATCCCAACATGTTTTGTCTAAAATATCACTTTCAGAAAATGTATTAACAGAAGAAACTGGTCAAAAATATCACATGATAAAATTTTCAACATTTTATAAAAAACACATATTTATTCAAATTAAGGCCTCATAAATTGATTATATTAAAGAAATATTCAACTTTAAATATAATAAACCTAAAAACAGAAACAAATGTAAGATTTTTTTTTTAGGAATCATTATTATCAAACCAATACTTTTACTAAAGATAGAATAATTGAAATGAATAAAGCCTGAAATATCTTAATAATTTCATTTAAGAATCATAAAATGCTATAATTAAAAAAATACACTTTAAAAAAGCAACTGTCGCAGTACATATATTTTCCCTGAATTCTTTTTTTTTTAAGATTTATTTTTTTGTTTTTGACAGAGACAGAGAGAAACAGACAGAGAGACAGAGATAAGGCAGGGGGGCCCAGAACAGTCTCCATAGTTGTACATCATCAGTTTTCAACATGGTTTTGTTCCACATAGGTGGGCAGGGGGCTGCACAGGGTGGAAATTGAGCTGGGGCCTCCTGCATGGGAGGCACACCCCCTCAAGCCAGGGGCCAAACTGGGGCCAAGAACCAAACTGGGGGCCTCCCGTATGGGACGCACACCTCAGTTCAGCATATGGCTCCACATGGGCTGGAGCCAGGATTTGATCCTCAGTCCCCAGGGTGGCAAAGTGAGTGCTTAATCTACTGAGCCATCCTGGCTTCCCCCCTGAATTCTTTATAATAGATTATAAGTACATATATTTGAATGTTAGTATTTATGACAATCTTAACTGTCAAAACTTCTACATGTAGTTAAGAGACATGTATAAAATATTGTCAAATGGAGAAACATGATATATTTGGAGGAGCAGAAATGAGTGTACATTTCTAGCCAGAAGATATAATATAGACTCAACGAATTAGACATAATTTGAGTTGGGACATAACCCTCAAATTACAATTGAAATCATCATTAAGAAATATTAAAAAAATCCAAGAATATTTCACAAATTAAGGTACAAATTATATTTCAAATTTATTTCTTTAAAAATATAAAAGCTTAGAAATAACTTTAACAAAAAGGCTTCCAAAAGATTTATGCAATTGATGTCTATATACAAACACATTAAGCTATATTTATGAAATGTAAAAGAATATTGTTCTATAGCTTTGTTATAATTACAAAGTTATTCTTTTTACAACTAATATTCTGATTGCATGTAAATAAATTGCACTTTTCTCCATCTGTTAATTTGAGAGTTCATTACAAAATTAATTTTGTAAAACTCGTACCACTTAATTTCTGTTGCATTTTCTATTTATGTGGATGCCTGACAAATTTCTCAGCTGGCCTAGTTCATGAGCCATGATACTAATTCTCTAAACACCTGCACTTTTCACACTTAAAGTAATTAACATCTATTTTTTAAAATTATTATTATTGAACTCAAAATATTACATTCTCTAATTCTAAAGCTAATAATTTTTACAAAGTAAGGTGTGTGGTTACTCTCTTTTTGACTGTTCTTAAATTTGATTCCTACCCTATATTTACCTAATAAATAAAAGGTATTTATTTATAAATGAGCTGATGACCTTCAAATTATAGATATAGTGTATAATAACAACACACGCAGACACCACCATTGGTAAGGTACCAGTGCCAGCACCAGCTGAGGCTGAATTGCAAACAAATTTTTTTTTTTGTATAAAAGATCCTAACTAATCCTAATAAAACATTAGCATATTAAAGTTAATGCATTGTTGTGAATACATATTGTGTGCCTGAATTGAAGAAAAGGGAAAGTATAGCACAGGGCTTGAGAAATTTACATTTATGGAGAAATTCTGAACTTAAATAGGGAATATGTAACTTCTATTGTTCTGTTCTTTCATACACATATTATCTGTTAAGTATATAAATGGTACTTTTACACTTACTAAGTATATGTTCATGTATGCATATGCTCATGAGTATATATATATATATATATATGCATACTGATTTCACCTCCTTGCCTACTATCATTTCCATGGCCCCTAATGTCCTCCAATAACATGTAGCTTTTGAAATCACACTATGTTCATGTACTGTGGTTTGGCATGACATGGCTTTTAGTAGAGCCAGCAGTTGCAACAGAAGCAATAGTAGTGTTTATTGATAACCTCTCCACAGTCTCCATTTCTCTTGGATAACTGCTAACTCTAATCTTTATATTAGGACAAGGCAAAGCATGCTGGCATAGCTCAGCAGTTGAACACTTGCCTCATAATCACAAGGTCCAGGGTGTGATTTTCCACCTTGTCTCAGTCCCTGGCAATCCATATGCTGAACTGCAGTGCAACTGATACCTGACATGATGACTGGGTGATAAAAGTGCTGACCTCCCATGTGAGAAGCCCCCAATTCTGTTCCTGTCTCATATGGCCCCACATAAACCTGTGTGGAATAATGCCATGTCACAATTGATGGTGTACAACTATGAAGACTGCTTAGGGTCCTCCCTATTTCTCTCTCTCTCTCTTTCTCTCACCTTTTCCCAAACAATAAAAATTAAATCTTAAAACAGTAAGACATAAGATATATTTTTTATCAAATATCATTCTCAACAGAAGTAGTTCAGCTTTCCTAATGAAACATTAGAAAACTCAAGGGTGCATCGTTGGATAAATGAGTGGAAAATGCTATGACCATTTGGTAAGTATGAGGCAGAATAGCTATTGCATTGAACTGTCCTGTACAAAAATGAGCAACCTCATTCAGAGTACTGATAGTGTGCTCTTGAAAGCTCCTATGGATTTGGGAAGACTATTTCACACAGAAGTACCAGCACCAATGAACAATTACCCTTCCCGGGACTGAAGCATCAAAATGAATTAATCCTGATATGCTTTTGTTCCTGGCATACTGTAGACTTTAATTAAATGCATACAGATTGACCAAGTAAATAAAGAAATTTTCTGATTACTTTTCACAACCACTTCATAATGTGGTTGTGTCCCTACACTGGACTCTACAGGCACCAGGTGCTTACCATTTAATGTAAAACTTTAAAGTAAGTACACCTAAATATCTATAGCAAATTTTAATGGTACAAGTGGAACAGCAGAAATACCAAACATAGAAATATAGTGCCTCCATATTTTTATTAAAATAATATTTTTGGAAGCATATAGAAGCATATGCTTTTATGGAGGCATATACTTTGAACCTTAAATTCAGAAATGTTTATTGAGCATGAATTCTGAAACAAACATTTTTCCTAAATGCCTGAGAGAATCAATGGTAAAAGAGACACCATTTGATATTGTTTTGTGTGTATGTTATTTGATGATTGTTGGGCACTATAAAGAGCCAAATATTACTTCAAAATATTGCCTGAGCATCACAATTAAATGAAATCTCTAATATTCCAGGTTTAATGTTGATGGCTCACTTTTGTATGCTTACAACACCTCATGCATATTTCTGTCACAGAATTTCATGTTGAACTATTTTTAGCACAACTGCATCATTTGTTTTATCTGATAAAATCTATCTTTACATCTTGCTGTGCTAAAACAATGCTCAGATGTTTCAAGCAGTGGAAGAATCATGACTTTTTTACATATGCCAGGAAGAAGGAGAAAGAGAAGTTTTGTTCCATTTTGTATAATTGACTGCTACTGTGTTGAAGACACTTTACACTCATGAGGTTAAATGCTTAGTGAACCTTCAATGACCCAAAGTAAACTAAATTTTATTCAGTAGATTTTTCAAAACATTTTCTATTTTTGAAAAGGATAATTACATGTCATTGGAATTAAAGAGATTTCTAAATTAGTAGATTTTCAAGTGTCTTAAACATTTAACCTGATATAGTCTTTAGAACATGTAATTTAAAGTCAAAGACTTGGCTATGAATTATGAGTTTGATTTAGGCTTGGTGATCCTGGATGCATAATTTGATCAGTGAGTCTCTGTTTGTTTTTTAAGTATAAAAATTTAAATAATGCCTTGTCAATTGAAGTTCTCAGCTTTGGGTTACATCAAGCTAAGACTGCATAGAAAATATACCAGAGCTTTACAGAAAGTATTCACTCATATAACTATTCATATTATTTTGACAATGGCTGGGTTCTTACTGGACATCCCTCATAAATTGCATATTAGTCTCTGACATGCCACAACTTATAAGACTGACTGATTTATAAAAATAACAGTGAGGTTCCTTGAAAAGATAAAATATATAAAATTTGGAATTATATTAGTACTCTATTTATTTATTTATTTATTTATTTTTATTGTTTTTGACAGAGAGAGACAGAGAGAGAGAGAGAGAGATACAGAGACAGAAAGATAACTGAACTGGGGGTACTCCCCAGTTCAGCACATGGGTCCACATAGGCCAGGGCCAGGATTCGATCCTGGGTTCCTGGAGCTGCAAAGTGAGCGCTCAACCCACTGAGCCATCCCGGCTTCCCCTAGTACTCTATTTGAACCATATTGTGAAATAAGTCATAAAATAAATATCTGGGAACCAAACTAATTTCTATAGTTTTGCTTTAATGAAATACCACAATTGGTTTTATGCATACTTTGAAATACACAGTGGTCATAACTGCTGACTTCTTTGATCATTAAAAAATACCTTCAATGAAACATGACTATTAAAATATCCTAGTATCTGTGAACTGTCACCATATACCAAAATTAACTCAAAGTGGACTAAAGTCCTCCACATACGACCTGAAACAGTAAACTGCATAGAATAAAACATTGTTACTAAACTTGTAGACCTTGGGTTCAGAGAAGACTTTACGAACTTGACCTAAAAGGCAAGAGAAGTGAAAGCAAAAAAGAAATGATAGGGACTATATCAAACTAAAAAAGATTCTGCACAGCAAAAAAAATAATTAACAAAGCAAAGAATATAATCAACTGAATGGGATAAAATATTTGTAAACAATGCCTCTGATAAATGGCTAATATCTAAAATATAGTGATACCTTGGAATCTGAACACCCCAAAACTCAAACAACTTGGAATCTGAACAAAAAAGAAATCAAGAAAATTTTGCCTTGGAATTTGAACGCTGCTTTAGAATCTGAACACCAACACATTCGTGTGGGACCTATCAACTGCAACCTATAGCTTTAGCCGAAAGCACACTCATCATGGAACTTGGTTTTGAAACTCGAACACAGTTCTGGGACAGATTAACTTCAAATTCCAAGGCATCACTGTATATAAAGAATGTATACAACTCAACAACAACAACAACAACAACAACAATAATAAACAATCTAATTAAAAAATGGGCAGAAGACCTGAACAGACACTTCTAACATAAAGACATACAAATGGCCAACAGATGTATGGAAAAATGCTCAATATCACTAGCAATTAAGGTAATGCATATTAAAACCACAATGATATATCACCTCACATCTGTTAGAATGAGTATTATCAACTAGACAAGGAATAACAAGTGCTGAAAAGGTTTTGGAGAAAAAGAAACCCTAATATACTGATGGTTGGAATGTAAATTGGTACAACCAGTATTGAAGGCATTATGGAGATTCCTTAAAAAATTAGGAATGGAATTGCCATATGTCCCAGCAATCCCTCTCCTGGGTATCTACCCAAAAAACCTGAAAAACCTTAATTTGTGAATATATATATATATATATATATATATATATATATATATATATAATATATAATAAAATATAAATAAAATATAAATAAAATATATAATAATATATAATATATAATATATGTTATATAATATAATATATATATAATTTCCCAATGTTCATTGAAGCACTGCTCACTGTGGTCAAGTCATTGGAACAATCAAAGTGTCCTTTGATAGATAACTGGATAAAGAAGTTGTGGTACATTTGCAAAGTGGAATACTACTCAGCGATAAGAAAAGATGAAATGCAGTCATTTGTGACAACACGGATGGACCTTGAAACTATCTTATTAAGAGAAATAAGTCAGATTGAAAGAATGAGGAAACAAAAGATCTCACTTATAGGTGGGATATAAAACTGAAAGTAACAAAGAAACAAAAACTTATGGACACACTAAATAGTTTGGTGGTTACCTGAGTGTAAGGAGTGGGCACCAGATATATGGTGATGGAAGGAGAGCTGATTCTGGGTGGTGAGCATATAATGCAATGAATAGATGATGTAATGTAGAGTTGTACACCTGGAAACTATATCGCCAACCAATGTCACCCCAATAAATTTAGCAATAAAAAAAATACTGAAAGTAACAAAGAAACAAAAACTCATGGAGACATTCAATAGTTGAATGGTTACCTGAAGGTAAAGAGGAAGGTGGGTGAAAGATTGGGGGTGAGGGCATAGGGAGGGGCATCAAATATATGGTGATGGAAGGAGAATTGATTCTAGAGGCTGAGCACATAATGTAGTACATAGATGATGTAATGTTGAATTGTATACCTGGAACCTACTTAATTTTTAACCAACTAATCTCAGCCCAATATATATATATATAAAATACATATATATATCACATATATATATACATATATCTATATATATCCTAGTACCTGAGTTAATTTCTACTTCATAAAAAATGGCAGTGACTACAATATCTTTAAAAAAGAAAATGGTACAGATATTAGACCAAATCTGGTCAAGTTTGAACCATGCTTTTCTTTACTACCAGTGTGTGATGCTGATCAAATCATTAAATTTCTCTGTGCCTCAGTCTTCTTCTCTGAAAACTGAGGTAATGATAACAAGCAACCAAATAATCATGTGTTTTAAGACAAATATAGAGTACTTAGTAGCATATTTGACACATAGCAAATACTTATTACTTTCTAATGACACCTGAGTTTGTAGTCTTTCTGTAAATGTTTCAGAATGACCCACAGATACATGTCGAAAGTCTAAAATTTTCACAGCCTTTTCTTCACCCTGTTCTGATGTTGTTTGGGCTATATGCAAGTAACCATCAAAATATAAAGAATGCATGTTTTACTTTTGTGTTCTTAAGATATAATAAAGCCATGTTATTTGAAGCACATAACATGGTAACTTACAAATAAAGTACACATTTATAAAAATACAAAACCAATTTTCTTTTATATTTTTCCATATATTTATAAAACTGGCATGGCCTCAAGAATGAATGTTGGTCAGCTTTTCTGTTAACTTATATTTGACCATGTCTAATAGCAAATACTTGGGTCCAAACAGTTTAAGAAACTAGGCTGAGATCAGAAAATGGCTACACTCTATAGCATGGCTGACTTATTCTGAATACCAGCCAGCACACAGGTTTTTCCAAAAGGTACGGTTGTCTTCTGTCTACCCACCTATTTTTAGTTTTCCTCAATAACAACACAAACAACAATAAAAGTCAGAAAAGTTAAATGGGTACTTGAGAGAATAAACAGCAGAAACAGATAGTCAAGGGTTTTTCTGAAAATTGATCCTGCTTTCATTCTCTTTATGAGTTGGTTCAATTTCATAGTTCAAGAACTTGGAGTTTTGGGGCCAAATTTTTCATTAAGTTCATTAAAAATATATTGGATAAATTCAACTTTTCATGATACCTGTTATAAGACTGATGACAAGTGGAATAGACTGAGTGTAATACTCTCTGACATACATGTGTAAGGGTATATTCAAGCTCAGAGTGGTGAAGCTGCATAATTGATTTCCACTGGAAATTGATATGGTACAGCAGTAGGTTGATTTGCTTTGATAAATTGAAATAAAATAGTCGTGATTTAGGTAGGCAGAGCTGTCAAGGGAGAAAACTAGTTTGGAGAGATTTAATTGCTTTCAGGATTGAGTGAAAGAACAGAAATAAACAGGTGTCTCACAGACTTAGGGAGAGTGTTTTAAGGCATGTTGTCTATACCCCCTATTTTCTGAAATAAGTAGAGTGTATCTTATGGATTAATTGACTGGCTAATATATTCACTATTAATCATAACTCTGTTATTATGACCCTTTTTGCCTATGTCCTATGTTAGAGGTAATTGAAGGGACAAAGCAGGCACTTGATAAAAACTAGAGAGAATTTCAAGGATTGTTCTAAGTTGTAAATGATAGAAATACAAATTTAAATAATATAGGCAAATGGGAAATTTACCGACTCATTGGCTCTATGCTGAACATCTTACATTTACCTCTCCTGATTCATACCTACCTTTCTCTACCTGCTCTGTCCTCAAGGGGCTTAGGTATATGAATTATATCAGTGGGCTTTTTTGCTTTTTGGCTTTTTGCCTCATGTTTTGACACTGAAAGGAGACTGATTACAAAGACTAGGAGAGATAGGTCAGGCTATTCATTATTCTTGCATCAGCTGGTTTTGGCTACCTTCCTCTACCAAAGGTTACATTTACCATTATAGAACTTTTTTTCCTATAGTGTTCTCTCTGCTGGTCATTTTTACTACCCTGACCGTCTTCAGGCTCATGAGAGCAATTGCTCTCTACTCTTACTGCCCCACACCTAGTGCTTTTCCTACTCTAATATTTGTAAATAATCTAAGTTAAAATTTCTTTAATTACCCAGCTTGAAGGAAGCATGCCTTACAGGTTTTGATCTTAAATGATATTATCTTCAAGCAAAAACCAAATAATCAAAACTGGAGTTCTCAGAATGTAGTGCTTGGAATAACTAGAACCACAAAAAGCTACCTAGAATTTCTTTTTTTATTTGAGTTGTATACACTTTTTTGTTGTTGTTGTGATAGTGTAATTCTTTATTATTGAAAATAATTTAAACTAAATTCTCCAGAATGTGAGAATGAAACACCAATATTAATCCTCATGTTTCATAGTCTTACAGCTTCCTTTACTGTTTAGTGGCTCTATTTCTAAGCTCCATTTTGAAAAATACTGAGTGGCCCAAGTTGAAGTGACCCCTCTACCTTCCCTGAATAATCAACTTTGATGGAAGATCAAGCTATATACTATTATGTCAGCTCTTACTAGACCTAATGAATGGAATGGTGAAAAAAAGCACTTCTCAAAACAAAAGAGATGTTTTCACTAAAGAAATTATGGCCAACATAGAAAATAAAAGACAACCACAATATTAAGGATACATATGCTTTTCCAATTTGGAGAAGTGAAGTAGTCATAATAAATAAACCTTACTAACAGACAATAATTTACTATGAAAGATGTACTGTGCTCCAAGTTGTTGAGCCTGTTTCAAATGCTTAGCATTCATGTACCCGAAGATACAGTCCACAAACTCATGCACACTCAAATGTACATGGAAAAGTGAGATAAGTCATTGTAAAGACCTAATCTGAAGATAGTACATAATAAATATCTAGTAAATATAAATATTTGAAATCATTGTATGTTCTTGTGTTGTTCCAAATACATATACGATAGATTAGACAGACAGACAGATAAACAGACAGATAATAGAGATGTGGATGATACATAGAGGATAGAGAGATAAAGATAGATAGATGATAGATAGATGATGGATAGATAGTAGTTCTTATTTCCTCATAATATATTTGTTTAAAATGCCAAAGATATAATGAAACAAATTAATGTCAAAGTTATTTTTTAATTTTTTTCTGAAATCTAGGAAATAGGTTAATTTATTCTCTCCCATTTTCCCTATAGTTATTAAATAAGTTAATATTTAAATTACCCAATAATAAGTGATTGAGACCATTTTGAGTTATACTACATAGAAAAGTATAAAAATATAAACAAGTTAGAGTTGATGAATCCTATATTTTCACTTAAAGAATTCAAATTCTGAGTGTCCATCCTTGGCTATGCTTTCATTGCTCTACATCAGGGATACCCAAGCAAGTGCCCGCGGACGCCATGGTGCCCGCGGCCCGATTTGTGTGCCCCCGCCATTATTTGACCGCATCAGAAGTTTTTCATAAACACTAAGTAAAACTATAATTTATTTTTATACATTTGTTAGAATTGTAAACTATTGTTTGAGTATCTACACAGGTTTATTATATTCGTTGGTATGTTTGCGATATCGTATGTGTAAGTTTTTCCCTAGCTTTCGCCTTTGTACATGTCGCGTCTTGTTTAGCCGCTGCACTCTTTAAACTCTCCTCCACCCAACCGGGAGACGCCAAGTTGCCATTTTGATTGCAGTTGCTGGACTGATCAGGTCGTGACAGTTAGCTGGGATCACAGTGTTTTGATATATTCGATTTTAAATGAACTAAAAGCGAGGTAGGTAATCTATTATTATGGTGGCAATTTGACATGATATTGTAGTTCTATAACTATTTTTATTTTTATTTTTTTAGTCCTAAAATGAGTGGACCAAATAAGAGAAAATGAACCTATAATTTTAACACAGATTGGGAGGAATCATATTGTTTCATTAATTTAAAAGGTAAATGCGTTTGCCTGTTGTGTGGCAGTAGTATTGCAGTGCCGAAAAAACATACTGTTGAACGTCACTTTCAGACAAGTCATACCATTTTTGATACGAATTATCCACCTAAATCTGAAGTAAGAAAGAAAAAAATAAATCAACTAAAATTAATTTAACTACTCAACAGACTGTTTTCACTAGACATGTGGAAAAATCTAAAAAGGCAACCATTGCTTCTTTCAAAATTTCTCACATGCTCGCAAAGAACAAAAAAAACTTTCCAGGATGGTGAATTGTTCAAAGAAGCATTTCTGACTGCTGCCGATTGTTTGTTTGAGGAATATTCTAACAAGCGTGAGATTATGTCGGCGATACAAGACCTACAGTTGTCAAATAACACAGTCACAAGAAGAATACACGCAATTTCAAAAGACTTGCAAACTCAGTTAAAGACTGACTTGGAAATATGTGACTG
>PVKE010030939.1:0-19329 GCA_004027555.1 Craseonycteris thonglongyai
GCTTTTCTTTGCATACATCAAACAAAGGAACTTACTACAATATATTAAATGTAAACACATATATAGGAATCTAGATGTCTGCTATTTATCTAGATATTAAAGACCTTAAAAAGTGTAAAATAATGCACTTATCACTAAATTTCTTTGTTCAGGGAAATACAGTTATTTTTCATAAAATGTTTCTAATGTTAATATACAAAGGCTTATTTTTTTAATTAATTAATCAATAAATATTTTTAATTACTCAATTTTAATTATTGATCTATTTATATATATAACTCATATAAACCAAAACTTCATAGAGTCCTCATTAATTTTTTTGAAGATTTATTTTATTGTTGAGAGAAGGTGAGAGGGACAGAGAGACAGAGAGAAGGAGGGGAGGACCCAGAGCAGTCTCCATAGTTGTACATCATTAATTGTGACATAGTTTCATTCCACACAGGTGGATGTGGGGCCACATGCAGTGGGAACTGAACTGGGGGCCTCCTGCGTGGGAGATGAGAACATTTGCCAATATCCCGGCGGTTACTAGTTGTGCTCTAGTTCAGCACATGGGTTTGCATGGGCCAGGGCCAGGATTTAATCCCCAGATCTCATGATTGCAAGGCAAGCACTCAATCTGTGGAGCTACCCCGGCATCCCTCATTTTTAAAAGTGTAAAGTAATTGAGAAATCAAAAATTTTGAGAACTGCTATCCTATCTCCCCATTTTGAGATCTATGTTACACTGAGATTAGTTTTCTGTGTTGTATTTGCATTTGGACTGTGAATGCCTAATGGATACTAGGACAATTGATGTGTCATTATATCTCAAAGAAAAAATTTAATACATATAGTGGGTATAGATGGTCCCTGGCATACAATGATTTGACTCAAATATTTTTTGACATTCAGTAGAAACCATACTACAGATTGTGATTTTTTGATCACTTCCTGTGCTTGAGCTAAGTGGCCTGATTCTCTCTTGTGATGCCAAGCAGTGGCAGTGAGTTGCAGGACCCAGCCAGCCACATTAGCAGGAGGGTGAATACCCACACACTTACAACCATTCTGTTTTTCACTTTCAGTATAGTATCCGATAAGTTACATGAGATACTCAATACTTTATTATAAAATAGGCTCTATGTTCGATGACTTTGCCCAAATGTAAGCTAATGTAAGTATTCTCTTTCTTTTTTATTTATTTTTATTTAAGATTTTTTTTGACAGAGAGGCAGAGACAGAGAGAGACAGAGAGAAGGGGGAGGACCCAGAGCAGTCTCCACAGTTGTACGCCATCAATTTTTTGACATGGTTTCATTCCACACAGTTGGGTGGGAGCCAGACAGGGCAGGAGCTGGGCTGGGGGCTTCCCGCATGGGAGGTATACCCCCTCAAGTCAGGCACCGAACTTGGGGGCGAGAGCTGAACTTGGGTCCTCCCACATGGGAAGAACACCCCAGTTCAGCATATGGTTCCACAAGGCCAGGGCCGGGGCTCAATTGTCAGTCCTCGGGGCTGCAAAGTGAGCACTTAACCAGCTGAGCCATCCTGGCTTCCCCTAATGTAAGTGTTCTGAATACTTTCAAGGTAGGCTAGGCTATGATGTTTGGTAGGTTAAGTATCAAATGTGTTAAAGGGAACCAAAAATTTGCCACTCTGAAGCTTCCTTTTGGGATGTTGATTTTAAGCTGATTATTAAGAAACAGACTCAGAAAAAACCCTTTGATACCACCATCCTTTTCCTGCATAAGATATTTAGACAGAAAAAAACCTGCTATAGGAAGGGGGACTTGGTTTAACCACCTTAAAGAATCTTCACCCTAGCATTAGTCAGAAGGACTCCAAGCCTGATGGCTAGATAACCTATATCCGTTGTTTCTGAGTTGCCTAGCAAAAATTTGTCTGCCGTGTATGGTCTGCTCTTCTGCAACTATTAATACCTATAAAACACACATTCTCACTTCTCAAATCTAATCCCCCTTCCTCCCATAGCTTTTTCCTTTGTTCAAAAATGTCTTATATGCCCAATGTTGCCTCACTATATTTGGAATTTTCACGCTTATGTGAATTCCCCATGTGCTTGTATTAAAACTTTGATTTTATCCTGTTAACCTGTCTCTGTTATTTGATTATTAGCCCAGGTAGAAGAACTTAGATGATAAGAAGAAAAGTATTCATTTCTTTTTAGCCCCCACAACATTTTTGACTGATGATATTTTCAACTAAATGATGGGTTGTTCAGGATATAACTCCATCACAAGTTGAGAAAGATCTGTAATACAAAATTATATGTAATTTTAAATTGTGAAGACCAAAACTCTACCACCTTGAAAAGCATTCTGGGATACCAGAAATACCCCACCATGATTATATTAAAGATTAAATTCTATTGTGAATAAATGCATCATTGTAAAGAAGAAAACAGGTCAAAATTTGAAGTTACCTGTAAATACTGAACTGAAAATGGAAAAGTGAGAGTGTTGCTAGGAGATAAGTGAAAGCAATCATCTTTTTATAGTCAAAAGCATTTTATCCACGTAATGTGTTTTCTTTCATTTTTTGTGATTGCTTTAAAAGAGATTATTTCATATTAGAGGCATGATTTGGAACCTGTATCTGAAAAGAAAAATCTTTTTGTAGAGAAGAGTACGTTTCGTTAAAAGATGCCAGCTACAGGAGCCTTTCATTGGCCAAGATAAGTTATTTTTATTAATGGTAACTATCTGGTCCCTAAGCTTGCAGTAGCCTGAACCAGTCCATGGGCCCCCATAACTGTGACAGGTGTTTCCCAGGCCACCAGCCAAGAGCCACAGTGGGGTCACACTCAGAAACAGGAGAACAGCAATTTTTTACTCAGCTCCACCAGCTGACTCCCAGGAATGCAACGCCTCCACATCTCTTTCTCTAGCTCAGTGAAAATACTTAGGTTGTCCCAGCTGCTGGCTCCTGGCTCCTGGCTCCCAGTTCACTGATTTAAACCCACAGAATTCTGGAGCCTCCAATGCCTCTCCCGCTGTCCTTGCTGTCTGCCAAGGAGGCCATATGGTTCCATTTAAAATGTTTCTATGTTGTTCACTCTGTTTGATGTGGTCATTTCTGTTTTGATTGTCCCAAGGTTGAAGTTAGAAAGTAGCTTTGCCTGGTGTACTCACTATCACAAACAATTCCATACATATGTTTCTTGCTGCTCATTGGTTTTTGCTATTGCTTTGCTCTATAAATTTTGTTTTAAATAGCTCTACTCTCCTAAGGATGCTGGCATCTGTCCACAGAGTGTCAGGCCTCAAAACAGTCCAGCAACACAGCACAATGCTCTTAAACAAGGAGTTTGGTTCTTAGGTTGAGTCGGTGGACTCTTGAGATGCCCCACTGTTTCTGACTGAATTGTATCCCCCCACCAAAAAAAATAAAAAAATTCCATGTGTTGAAGCTAGAGCCTTTAAAGAGGTAAGTAAGGTTAAGTGAGGCCATAAGAGTGAGGCCCTGATCTGATAGGACTGGAGTCCTCATAAAAAGAGGAAAAGACACGAGGGATGGATGTGCCTAAAGAAAAGGCCATGGGAGGACAAAGTAAGAAGGCAACCACTGTAAGCCAACGAGAGAGGCCTCTCCAGACACCAAACCAGCTGGCACCTTGATCTTGGACTCCCAGTTTCCAGAATTGTAAGAAAATAGATTTCTGTTTTTTAAGCCATCCCATCTGTGATAGCCTATTACTGCAGCTCTAGCAAACTAATCCACTCATTGGAATAACTGCAGAAAAAGAATCGCCAAGAGAACAGGAGGGGGTTATGACAATGGAATATAAAATTTAACACACTTATGGAAAACTGAAAATGGATAAAAGCTTATTAATAGATGAAACTGCCAGGGAAGGCCATCACATGAATATAATTATGAGGAGGCAGCAGCCAGGATGAAAAGGAATCTGCTGGTCTGACCCCTGGAGGATCAAATTGTGACATTTTCATCCTCCTCCCTCACCCACACACCCAAAGCAAAATCAGTCAGCGTTTGTCCCTAAAGACTAAACAGGACATTCAAGGAGAACTAAGCTTTCTACCTTAGTGGATGTTGGTGGCCCAGAATTAAAGCCTCTCACATGTGAGAGTCCATATTCTGTCTTTTCAACATATGTACTCAAATACTGTACTGATGAACACAATTTTTTTTTTATTGTTAAATATAATGGGGTGGCATTGGTTGGTAACAATTAGATAGTTTCCAGATGTGCAAGTCCTCATCACATCATTCTTGCATTGCACCATGTGCCCACCACCCAGAATCAGCTTCCCTTCCATCACCATACATCTGGTGCCCACTCCCACCTCCCCCTACTACTCTTCCCCCCTCTCCAGGTAACCATGAACACAATTTTTTTAAACCATTAGTCAACAGTTCTAATTACTCTCTGCAGAGTTTCTAGGCAGAATTCATACTCCTAAAAGAAAATGTGAAGTAGAAAATCTTAAACAAGATCAGAGAAAACTTAAAACATATTCAGTCTTTCTGATTTAAAACAAGTGGACAACCAAAGGTCACCTGACACAGCATGAAAGAAAATGAATGAATTAAAAAATGGTCACTGGAGGAAATAGAGGTAGTTCAGGAAAAAGGAGAAAACTTTAAAAAAATTATTGTGTGCATATTTATAAAAAGATGAGTAATAAAATAAGAACAAGATACTATGAAAAATGAACAAAATCCTTTGTATTAGTTATCTGTTGCTATATATCAAACTACCACAAACGTAGAAGCTTAAAACAACACAAATTAATTATCTAACAGTTTCTGTGGGTCAGGAATCTGGCCACAGCACACTGGATCCTCTGTTTAGAGTTTAGCAAAACTGCAATCAAGGTGTTTTATTGGATCATATGCTCATCTGGAGGCAAACTGGGGAATAATCCACTTCCAAGTTCATTCAGGTTGTTGGGAGAATTCATTTTCTTTTGGTTGAAGGACTAAAAGATTTTTTTTTTTTTCTTTTCTTTTCTGTCGACTAGGGTCATCGTCAGCTCCTAGAGGCTGCTCACAGTTCTTTGCAAGGAGGGCTTCTCCAACATGGCCATTTACTTCATCAACCTAGTAAGGACAGTCTATAAATTGTCCACCTGCAAGATGGAATATTACACAACAAAATGTAATCAGGAGTGGCTATTGTTTAGAACAAAATTATGTGTCTTGCAAAGGAGGAGAATATAGAAGGATCTGAGCACCAGGAGGCAGGATCATGGGATGACCACCCTAGAATCTGCTTGTTACACCGTTGAGAGATTAAAAGTTCCACTAGTTACATTTCAATAATTGAATAGAAATATTATTGAATATAGTTATTGAAAAAATTTTTTCAGAGGAAGCCAGATGGCTCTGTGAGTTGAACACTCACTTTGTAGCCCTGGGGACCAAGAATCAATTCCTGGCCAATGCGGACCCACATGCTGAACTGGGGTGTGCTTTCCAGGCAGGAGGCCCCCAGTTCAGTTCCCGCACCCTGGTTTGGCCCCTGGCTCAAGGGGGTATGCCTACCATGCGGGTGGCTCCAGCCAGTTTCTGCCCTGTGCAGCCCCTGCCCACCTGTGTGGAAGGAAACCATATCAAAAACTGATAATATGGAACTATGGAGACTGCTCTGGGCCCTCCCCCTTCTTTCTGTCTCTCTCTGTCTCGCTCTATCTCTGTCAAAAACAATAAAATAAATATTTAAAGAAATGTTTTTAAACTCCCAAAATGTAAAACAAAAAGGGAAAATATGAGCAAAAAACAAGAGAAATTCAGGAGGTTCAACATCTGAAGAATAAAGATGCTTTGGGGAAATGAAAGTAGGAAGAAGCGGTGGAAAAGAGGAAGGGCATAGTAACTTTGGTGAATCTTAAAATGTTTCGTGTTTGTCTTTATGTGTTCTAAGAATCTGGACTGTGGCCATTTACTAATAAAGTTACTTTTCTTTTAGATTCCACAATAAACTCATCTATCGTATAAGTGAAAATAATAATAATCTCCATCATAGCACTTGTAAGTATGAAGTGAAATCATGCAGGTGAACCACTTAGCACAGGGCCTGGTGCAGAGTGAACTCCACTAACCTTAATACTATAGGTAGTGTTTCTGTACATCATGCACTCCATAGAGACTGATTGTTCCTGCACCACGCCTTTGCATTTTTTCATATCAGAATGGGCAATGCCTCTCATCCCAAATTCCTGGGATTCAAGGGTAACTCCAGTTCCCAGGAGTTATGGTGTTTAGCCAGACCACTGCTGTGAAAATAAGACCACAGATTTGGAATGTATTGAAATTTGACTTTTGCCGTTATTAAAAGATTTGCATATGTAAAGAAATGAAGGGAATACCATTAGCCAGACTTCTGCACCTTAGTTCTTAACACATTAGTTTCAAAACCAGCTTAAGAGCCCCAACTCTCCACACCCTCCAAAGAGATAAATTTATTTAAAAATTATTTGTGGGCCTAGAAGGAAGACACTTTTAATCACCTAAAAAATAAAAAAAAAATCACACACACACACACTTGAGCAGTGATTCAAATATATAGTCTGAAAATAGTAAGAATAAACATAAGTAAAATATGCATCTGAAAAGAGCGGAAGACATAAATTTGGAAGAAAATTGAATCAGCAGTGTTATTAGTTGCAATTTTAACTGTTAGAATACCTGACACATTCTTTTGAATGTGGAAGTGCTGATTTCCCTCATCACTTTCAGCATGTGTACTCTTTCATTTTTACTTTACCATCAAGTTCTTTATTTACTCAGAAATTTGGGTCCCTGTTGTTTGTACCAGGCAGAAGCTATACCATGATTCTCAGACTAGTCTGACTGCAGACACAGGCTGGGATCCTGCTTTGGAAACCTCTCATCACACCGTGTTCTTGGGTCTTCTAAAAATGAGTTTACAGTTCTTGTGTTTCACTCCTTTACATAAGTATTGGATGCTTTTAAACTTATTTTTTTAAGTAATATAAGTCTATTTTTAATAGTATATAAAAAGAACAAAATAATCTTCCTCTCCTTCAAATCTGTGCGAACAATTTCTGGTGTACTCTGAAAAGCAATTGAATCTGCATTGCATCTTTTGTTAGCACAAGACAAACAGTAATGATTCTCTAAATATTTCGAACATTCCCACATTTGTTAAAATAAAACCTGCCACTTAATTATAGAAATTTTGTCTGAAATCTTTAGTGCACAATGCACAAGGTATGGCAGATTTTCAGGTGTGGCTTTTAAATATTTTTTGTACCAATCCAAACTGAAACTGAAGATGTCTTGATAAATGGATAAGTAGAAACTTGTTATTTTCCTTTCTGGTTAGGAAAATCCAAATAGTACTTCCTTGTAGTTTAGGGACTTCTGGCAATGAAATGTCATTCAAGCAGTTGGATATTATCTGAGAGTCAAAAACTTTGGGAAACTATTTCCCTAGATCATCTCACACCAGGATATAAATAGCTCTATAGTAAAATAATGATATTACAGCAGAACATAAAGGCATTGAGTTAGAAGTGCTGAATTTATTCCTATTTTTCTGGACGGTTGAAGAAATACTTTGATGTTCATTTCATCTGATACAGGCTCAGTTATTTTTATTTTAAACAAAGATAATATCTCTCCTATTTATATCATATAATTATTAAAGGATTAAATAAGATACTAGGTTTGAGTCATTTTGAAGCAAGAATCATTGTTGTTGTTGTTATTATTATTATTATTATTTTTATTACATTTAGAGCTTTAATAGCTTATTTTTGTTTCCACAATTGAATTTTCCCCCAAAAAAAGAAAAGTATTTGTACACCACGAAAAGACATTTTTGTATTAGTAACTAATACTATCCTAAGAGAGGCCAAAAACAAAAACAAAAAATAACTATGAATATAATTTATTTTTACCTAACCTCTAGTTGGCAAATGTATGTGCCCAACTGGGTCAACTGCTTACTTTAGTGAATGTTTATAATGCTCAGTCGTATTTATAGTACTCACCTATTAGTAGCTGCTAGTTATAAAAACAATACACTTGTTCTTAACAAATAACATGTGTTAAATTAATATTTTAATTAGACAGTAAATTCAGCATTTAGTCCATTAATTCATATTCAACATGTTTGATAGGGTAGCTGAAATAGGTTGCACCACTACAAATAAAAATAAGATAATGTGGGATGTCTCACAATCATGAAGTCTGGGGTTCAATTCCCAGCCCCTGCCTGTGCAGCCCCATGTACGGAACCGTGGCACAACTGGTAGCCACCAGGGTGGCTTTGCAGCAAGAATTCTTGCCTCCCATGTGGCAGGCCCCTGGTTTGGTCCCCAGCCTGCACAGCCCCACCTCTACCTGTGTGAAGTGAAACCATGTCACGGATAGTGATGTACAACTGCTCTGGACCCTCTCCTCTTCTCTCTCTCTCTCTCTCTCTCTCTCTCTCTCTCTCTCTCTCTCTCGGTCTGTCTCTCTGTCTCTCTCATTTTATCTCAAAAAATTTAAAAAAAACACCAAAGTAATGGAAAAATGTGGTTTTTGAACCCTCAGCCTTCTCAAAATTATAAAATAATGTCTAAAACAAGTTTTTAATGCTAAAGTCTGACAAATTGTTTCTTTCATCATGATAAACCAGCACTTGCTGTTGTTCAAATTCTGTATCATAAGTTAAATAGAACGCAGTGGCATCACAGAATTTTTATCAATTTGTCAGATTAATTTACCCCAGCCTTTCTTTATCGTACAGTGATTTACCCTAATAATATCTATCAAGTGAAAAACAGCACAACACCAGACGTGCCTTCTGTAATGGAAACGTAATAGCATCATTTGAATAGATGCACAGTCAATTTTCAGTTTCTTTGCTATTGTGAAGACAGTATGATACATGAATTCTGTAAGAAGAACTATAATTTCAAAACCTCGTGTTAACAAATGAATTTATCATCACCACCATCTTATTAAAAAAAAAACAAAGACGAATTCAGCAAGCAGATTGACTTTTCTATGCTCTCTACAAAGCAATAATCTGAGAACGTCTTTGCCTCTAGAATTACTCAAATATCTAAGAGAATCAGTTCTGTTTTATATTCCTCCATTCTATTTCTTTAAAAAAGTGTTAGAACATTTAACATGGTAGACATTGGAGGAATCTGAACCAATCAACCAGGTAAATGTTGCCACCCTCAAGGAAGCTCAAAGAAAAGCCAAGTATCTTTGTCCCCTCAAAACCTATCAAAACAAAACCGAGAATGTAGCCTTGACTTCAAGCCTAGGGAGATGCTAAGAGGACTTCACATGTTTCCTTCTCTGAAAAGATAGTATGGGAGAAGAAAGTGTTAAAGCCATGGCCTAATTGTGGGAATGTGGAGATGGAGGATGAGATTTTCTAAGCCCATTCTCCTTACACACATCCGAATTTGCAATTCCACATCCGAAGTTGCATGCTGTGGAAGATACAAATAGGGCCCCAGTATGAGAACTGTTCTCATTGTACAACATATTGTCTTATGCCCTGCTTTCCGTCCCATAAGCAGAAAATCACTAAGGCTGAAGTTTCCAACAGGTTGACCATCGACAGGCTAATCTAGCTATTCACCATCACATGCCTATGAGGGAGGAAATGCCATCCTGAGGGAGTGCAAGTAGACATGGGAGAGAGGGGAGGGAGGAAATGCCATCATTTTGGCGTTCTCCCATCCTGATTAATGAGAAGGGACTTTAGAACCTCTTCTAAATAATCAACCTATACAATTATAAAAAGGCACATTATTGGCAGAATGAAGTTCTGGGTGTGAGTGAAAAGCTGACCCAACAATTGCCGAAGAAGGAAGTTTGGGGAGTGGAGCCTGGAAATGCTCTTCATTTCCTGGTAGAATGTCTTTTCCTTTTTTCTCATTCTCTATTGCTGATGAGGAGACCTGAGATTAGAGAAAGCTTCTCTCGGACCCAGGATCCATATACGGTCTTCACAGAAGAAACAGAAACAAAATTATTATTCTCTTTTTTCTACTAGGACCTTGTAAATGTCAAACAAACCGAGAGAAGAGATGAGAAGGGAGAGATTCAGTACTCGGGCTTTTTATCCTACAGTGTTGCCTTTTCACAAGCACAACTTCAGAGAAGAGGCTGGAGTGGGCAGCCGAATGTGGACCCAGCCCAGGAGAGGGGAATCCTCATGATCATAATATCTACAAGGTGATGGGTTTAACTTTGTAAGAGCTGAGGAGAAAGACGATGGAACAAAATAGGTCCAGAGTAAAAGGAGGGGAAAGAATATACTTGCCACTCTTTCTTTTTTGTAACCTAGCATGAAATTACAACTATTTCTCCAGTGTTGAGAAACTCTCATGAGAAGGTGTGTGTGTGTGTGTGTGCGTGTGTGTGAGAGAGAGTGTGCATGTGTATAAACTGCATGACAGCCATGGCCAAATGAGAATGTTCAAGCCTGCTGAAAAAAATCAATGTGTTGACCTCCTCCAGCTACTAAATGAACAAATGTGTTGTGAAAATTATTAAAACTCATAGCCCCAAGAAGTTGTAGGTTTGTTTTGGTGAAGTAATTACAGAACTAATTCCATTGTGCCACTGAAAATGCCTTCAGCTTGGTAACCTACTGACATGGCAAGACATCTAACAGTGAAAACAAAAGCAAGTTTCCTGCTTTCTTTAACTTACTTGGGTCAAAATTCTTTCTTCCTTTGTTGAATCACAGGATTTTGCTCATGACAGTTAAAAATAAAGAAGACAAACAGCCTGTGCCATATCTATACTCAGTCTATGTAAAATGGGCACACAGAAAGGATAAAGGGGGCAAAAAACAGATACTGCTTATCAGAAAATACCTTAGATTAGTGGGTTCTAATCTTCTTTGCATTAGATCACCTAGGGAGCTTTTTAAAATGACAGATATCAATTTTCCATCTCAAGATGTACTGATTCCATTTATCTGCCTAAGACTAAGGCATTCATATTTGTTCAAACTGATAAATTTATATATTCAACAGATATTTACTGAGAGCTGATTATGAGTCAAATGTGTCAGCATATAGTAGTGAATAAGACAAAAAGAATAATCTCAAATTTTATGAAATTTACATTTATTGAGGAAGATACAATAAACAAGATAAATAAGTAAATTATGTAGCATGTTAAGAATACTAAGTGCTATGAAGAAAAATTAATGCAAGAGAATAGGAAGTTTGAGAGAGGTACAGTTTTAAATAGGATAACTGGAAAAGTGATCTTTTAGCAGATATAAAAAAGGTTAGAAATTAAGCCAAGCAGAAATGTGAGGGGAAAGCATTACAGTTAGATGAAACAGCTTGTGCTAAGGTCTTGGGTAAGAGTGTGGCCAACCTATGTTTGAGGACCAGCAAATAGGCAGCGTGAGCTGAACTGAATGAGGGCAGAGGAGAACACTCAGGAATGTAGGCAGAAAAACAATGAGGGGTCTTGTAGGTCAATATACAGACTTTCGTTTTTACTCTTGGAGGGTTTGAGCAGAGGAAGGATCTGATTTGTCTCCAGGGTCCAGCCAGTATCATTCTGGCTACCCTATTAAAAAATAGACTGAAAGCGAGTTAAAGGGGAAACAAGAGACCCCTGGAAATTTGTTGACATAATCCAGACATTAGTAGGTTGGACTAGGGATAATAGCCATGGAGGTGATGGGATATAGTCAAAATTTGGATATATTTTTAAGGCAGAGCCAACAGGATTTGCTGATTTAGTGTATGTAGAGGTCTATGGAAAATCATGATTGACTTGAGTCGATCGTGTCCTCAAGGTCTTTTCTTTGAGCCACTTGCACAAATAAAATTGTCTTTACTAGGATGGAGAAGACTAAAGAAGGAAAAAGTTACAAGCAAGGAGAAACGTTAAGAGCAAGGTGACCAGACGTCCCGCTTTTGGTGGGACAGTCCCTATTTTTAACAATTTGTCCCGCGTCCCGTGGCATTTTTTAAAAGTCCTGATTTTTGGAAAGAATGCACGACAAGCTAGGGAACGGCGGGAGAACAGGAAAGGAATATACGGTTTTCGGTGGCCACGTGGCTATTTTGCCAGGATATGAGTTTTATATTATTTTTGTTAATTTTATAATGTTAAACTTTAATAATAACAAATAATTGTTGAAAACTCATTATCGAGAACTGCTTATCAAAGTTCACATTGTTGATCAGTTGTTAGAATTCCACCACCATTATTTGGACTTAATGAACAATGGCATTTTTGGGCGTTGGCAACGACGAAAACATTTTGTAACTGTCTCTCAGACGATACACATCGTACTGCATGCTAGTGCTTGTTAAACAAGTGATGTCAACAAATCAGCTATTCAGATAATTTAGGTAAGTAATTTATGTATTTATGAAATAAATACATACATTTTCTTGAATTTAGCAGACAATACTAGTATTATTTATATATTATAGTGGCGGCAAAAAGTCTAGCGCCAGCTTTGAAAGTCACACTTACGACTTACGTTACAGCAAATTCAGAGGAAAGATAATACAAGTCAGTATTGTTATTATTTAGAAAGAAATATAGGATTACAATTAAAATAATTTTAAAAATATAGTTACTTTATAACAGTCAAATTAATTTAATTTATAAACTAACAATAAAATATGTTCATGTAATTATGTTCCTATTTACTGTGTTTTTAAGCAATATATATATAATAATTTATAATATAATTTTAAATTATTTTTTTTAGATTTTTAACATGAGTAAGAAAAGAGGATGCAAATTCAACGATGATCTAAGAAGTGAATTTCCTTTTATTAAAAAAACCAAAAGCGATTACATGGTAAAGTGTGAGAAATGTAATGGTGAATTTTCCATTTCGCACGGCGAGAAGAATGATATTTCAAAGCACTTGGAGACACAGAAACATAAAAGATATTTAAATACTGCTGCCTCTTCCTCCAAAATACAGGAATTTTTTCAAAAAACAACTTATGGAGACAAAGAAAAGAAATTAGCATTAGCAGAAGGACTTATGTCTTTTCATGCTATTAATCACAATCATTCCTTCAGATCTATGGACTGTATATCACAAGTTGTCAAAAAGTTATTCAACAAAAAATTTGCCTGTGCTAGAACAAAATCTGAGGCAATTGTGTGTAATGTGCTTTACCCATATACATTTTCAGAATTAAACAAAAATCTAGAAAAATTAATTTTATATCCATATATTCTGATGCATCTAGTCATAAGGATATAAAGTTATTTCCAACCATTTTTAGATGTTTTGATTCGGAAACTGGAATAAAAATTAGAATTTTAGATTTTGTTTCTTTGCCCGGCGAAACTTCTGAAATAATTTTCAGTTCCATTATTAATATTTTGGAAAAAAACAATTTAAAACATAAAATGATTGCATATTGTGCAGACAACACAAACGCAAATTTTGGAGGGAAAGCGAGAAGAGTTGCAAATAATATTTTTTATAAATTAAACAAAAACCTTAATCAAAACATTATTGGTGTTGGTTGTGCAGTGCACATAATACATAACGCCATTCAAATAGCTGCTGACTTGTTGCCCGTAGATGTGGAAAATATTGTTATTAAAATATATTCTTATTTCTATATATACACTGTGCGCGTTGAAATGCTTAAAGAATTTTGTGAAACTGTGGAAGTCGAATATCAGAAAATACTTGGATACAGTAAAACGCGCTGGTTAGCTCTTTTGCCAGCTGTCGAAAGAATTTTGAAAATATACGATTCTTTGAAATCCTACTTTCTATCACAGGATAAATGTCCTAGAATTTTAGAAGAGTTTTTTGAAAAAAACTCTTCAAAAATTTGGCTAGAGTTTGTACACAATCAAGCAGCTCTTTTTCAAAATGCTATAAAACGTATCGAAGGTGACAAAATTTCAGTAATCGAAGTAGCAAATGAAGTTAATAATTTAAAATTTCAGTGTCAAGAGTGGTTAGAAAATAATTTTCTTCTGTTAACTATCCATAATAGTATAAGCCAGCTAGAAGAACAAGGTGCAATAAATCGTGCAGATATTATGAATCACGTTAAAAAGTTCTATAGTAACTGCATAGATTATTTAGAAGAATGGACGGTACATTACAATGATATTGAACATATTCATTGGGTTACATTAAAACAAGAACTTAATTGGAATGTGCAAAAATCATTCAATCATATTACTCAAAATTTCCCATATAGTAATATTTCTGAAAATTATCTTTTTAATGAGGTATCATTATTAAAAATACATATTGATAAGGAAAAGGTTAAATCTTGGGCATCAGAAGAAATCACAATAGAAAACAAATGGTTAGAAATATTTCATCATTTTGAAACAAACCATGTTTCATACAATAATGCACTAAAAATTGTGGAATACATGCTGTCCTTACCAGGAACTAATGCTGTGACTGAACGTGTTTTTTCTAAGGTAAATAAAGTGTGGACATCAGAAAAATCACAATTAAGTGTTGAGACTTTGAAAGCCATTTTATGTGTGAAATAAAATTTAACAAATTCTTGTGAAAAATTTCATGACCTTTTAAACAATGACAGCAATTTACTAAAAAAAACTCACTCAAATGAGAAATATGCCAAAGAATAAAATAATACTATACATAATTTTTTAAATTATTATATTTGTAAATTGTACTTATGTTGAAATTTAAAAAAAATATATTACAATACTATTTTTGCGTTCTATGAAAATTTTTGTTGCTCCATATAGATTAAATTTTTAATCAAGAACCCCCTCCCCCCAGTCAATGGTGTCCTGCTTTACCAATGTTAAAATCTGGTCACCTTAGTTAAGAGCCAAGTTTCAGGCATGCTGTCTTTGAGATGCATATTAAGATCCAAGTTAAAATATTGAACAGCCATTTGGAGTAGAGTTTAAGGACACATCTGTGTTGGAAACACAACTTTTGGCTTTCTCAACATATGTTCGGTATTTAAAGCCATGAATCTGGATGGCACCTCCAAGGGTCTGAGTTAGTTGGAGAGAAGAGGTCCAAGGACTAAGCCCTGGGTTACTCAATTTGGAGGTAGAGCTCCTGCTGTTGGTGTGGTATATCAGGATTTCAGCAAAACATTTGTCAATCTCCAGTTAAAGAAAAAAAGGCTGGTATCAAGCTGACTTCACTGGTGATACAACTGAATTCAAAATGACAATAAGAATTATCATGCCATTCTGTAGAAGGGGAGAATTCATGGAAAACCTCAAGGCATGCCCTTAATCCTACCCCACTGGCATTTTAAAACATCATCTTGTATGAAACTGAAAGTATACATTCAACACCCCTCTTCTTAACTGAATATTGATGAAACTCCGGTATCTACCTCTTCTTCTCACAGCCACAAGCCTCAGATAAGCTCCAGGGTTGGTCCTGGCTGGCCTAAATATAATCCCATGGCCAACTGCCTCAGACTGGAAATGCGACTTTCAGTCAGTGAGAAATGAGAGGTTCACCAGGGAGCTCCTAAGAAAAATCTCCTGGCTCTTAAGAGGGAGACATGGGAGGAGATGGCCTTGCTTCTTCACCCCCAGTGTTTCTGAACACTAAGGACTGTGTCCTGTAGCCATCTTTGAGATTGGCACAGGCACCAATTGTCTGTGAGAAATTAACAGTAATCCCCACAAGATGCAAATCTGAGAAGTCAACAGAATCGTGAAGCTTATAGCCTGAAAAGGACCCCAAAAAATGAAGCAAAGGGTTTAGAGTTCAGAGCAATTTAAGATCAGGATCTAGAACCTGGTCTTCTGACCCCCCACCAGTTCTCCTCTGCACCCCACAGCCTTCTCAGCGGGGCTTTTATTTCCAGCCCTTATTCTGTACCTTTTGGGCAGGCTGCTGGCTCTCCTGAGAACTCCTAATTGGTGTTTACACCATCTGCTATGAAACATGGCCACCAACAAACAGCCAGAAACTTTTGATGGAGTGTTGTTACATTGAGTCTCATCTATCAGCAGAAAAGATCAAAGGCTCCGGTGGTTAACAGATAAAATACAAGTAGCTTGTCTGTCTTATTAAGCATTCAAACACATCGTGAATTTTCAAGGAAATTAAAAAACTAGATTGTACCCTCAGTCTGTGCATGTCATTTTTGTTTATATCACCAGAAGCTGTTTATCCATACCAATCAGGAGATTCAAAGCAGCAAATATAATCATGGGAAAACACATGGTGGTGGGGAAAAAACTGCAAAACATGCTCTATTATACTCAAAGACGTGGAAAGTTGCTTGGAATTGGGAAGATGAGATAGGATCTCCGAGGGGGTTGTGCCTGAGAAGGGTGAGACAGAGAGGGAGGCTGGCTGCAGTAAACCATGCATATTTTTTAGTTGTATAAGAGCTGTGGGTGAGTAGGGAAGAAGCACTTGGATTACTATATGGAAAATTTTCATCTCCCATAACAAGAATATTGAACACTAATATGGTGCTTAATATGTGCCAGATTCTGGATTTTATAATAACTTACTACATTCAGATAATTTTGTGTTAATTTAAGACACATTTGTCAATATACTCTGTCTATCTCCCTCTCACACACACACACACACACACACACACACACACACATACCCATAAACATATATGGTAAATTCTTAATTGTATCATCATTTCCATTTTAAAGAGACTCAGAGGGGTTAAGTAACTTAGCCAAGGTCATCAAGCTGGTGAGATGCAAAGCTGGTTCTAAAGCCCATGGTCCTGATTTTTATGCAAAACTCTTCCATACTTCTCATCATGGCACACAACAAAGGCCTTCCCTAAACTAGCCCAGATGCCCTATTTACCCGCATCTCTTGGGCTTCTCACATACCACACCACACTAAAATTCAACTGGCCTTGTCATATCAGGGCTTTCAAGACTGTCTGAACATGCTGCTTGTTTCCCTGGGATAAACGTCTTCTCCCACCCAGTCTGCCTATTTCCTACTCATATTTTAGGGCCCATCTCAAAAGTCTCCTGCTTTGGGAGGCCTTTCCCAGCTCCTCCAGACTCTCAGGCCCCTGAGCTCCCACTTGGGCTCCCAAAACTCGTCCCTTCTCCTGGGGTCGCCCTTATCTTGTAGCATATCTCTGTTAAGTCTATCTCTGCCACTTGACTCCAGAATTCTTTGATGAAAAGACACTATCCCACAATCTCTGCATTCTCTACACCTAATAAAGCACCCAAAATGCAATAGGTTCCTAATATGTTTTGACAAATGAATGATTGAATAAATAAGTCCAATATATTTGATAGTTGTATGGAATTCTTCACCAAAGACGAGACTACTGGGTCCAAATCTGTGTTCCTTTCTGCAAGGGGAGCAATTTCAAATATTTTTTTAAAGTAGATACGATGTAAATTATACGCCTTAAAATACCATATATAGAGATGAATACATTGGACAGACTACAGGTTAAAAAACAAAAAAACAAAATACCATCATGCATTTATTTATGCATGGCATGCTATGGGAAGGGGCACAATCTCAGAACATCCTTCTAAATCTGTGGCTATATTTCAGGCCTACAGAAAACTCAGCAGCCTCCCCTGCCCTCTGTTCCTTTCCTTAGAAGTGGTACCTGCCCATGGGCATCCAAAACAATGAGAAAGTATTGGCCAGAGCAGAGAAAGCCGAAAGGCTCTGCGATAAAGAAGACCTGCACTTCAATTATTTTAGTGGCTAATATTGTTCCACACCTGATCAACAATGGAAAATCAACTTACTTTCCTAAGGAAGAAATTAACTTTTACAATTTTTCTCCTGCTATAAGTTACTCTGGTGTAGATGACTTCTGAAATTTGAAATTAAAACATTCAAATGAATTTGAAAAAAATTGACTCATTTAAATAATCTTGGGGTGCTTTGTTTTAATCTTAAAATTTAACTATAGAGGACACATCAATCACTTTCACATTTAACAGAGCAAGAATGCCCTGGGTTTCGCACCTTAAGATATTACATGCTATGTGTGAACATTAGTGAAATAGTGACTTCATTTGGTAAGTAGCAAGGGTGAGTCACTTAATTCATTACCTCTCTATTTCCTGAGAATTCAGCAACAGGTAAATGCCTTAAAATTTGCCTAGAAAATTCTATCTATGCAACACATATGTCTTCCTTAAACATTTGTCAATTTTAAGTACATTAATGGCCAGGCTGTTTAAGCAGGTGGCTGCTTCAGACTGGTGTTAACAGACAAACTGACAGCAAGTAATCTATCAAACACCCTAATATTTGTCCTCATCATTTAATGCTTTTCTGGTTTTTTGTTTTTTGTTTTTTGTTTTCCTAAGGTCATTCATTCTAGAGTAATCACCTTTTTTTAAACTAATGTTTATGTTTTTCTTTAAGTGTTCTACATAGAATGACATATATTAGGTCTGATAAGGTAAGGTACTCAATCAGAAATATACAAACCAATAAAACACTGAAGAATTCCCCAAATAAATGAAAATGCAATACACCAGCCAGGAGTTACAAATCATTCAGAAAATCTCAAGTTTTTAAAGCTGCTATTGGATGAAATTTTAGATTTTTATGCAAGAAAGTTTTCAAATGGAAACATTTTTCCCTTGTGGGTGCAATGAAACAGCTGTTTGTGTGATGAGAAGAATATTTGAAAGAGTGGTGTAAAGCCTTAGCTAAAGCTGTCTGCTACTTCACTGTTTCCAGCTATTAAACACAGTTCATGTTATTAACACAATACAATTGAAATGCAATTGCCTTCAGGTTTTGTTTGTTGCGATGCCAGCCTGTTCCTTCACTACACTGTCTCCTTTTTATCCTTTTCTCAGCAGTTTCAACTTAGACTAAAAAGGAAAAACGTTCAAATTCACAAACCAATAAAGGAATCAACAGTTATTGGGAAAATAATGCTCTGATACTCAAACAATTGATTAATGAGTTTTGGAAAAAACTTAAATGGGAGGTTTACTCTGTCCCATAATTATAACTACATTGCAGATGGATCAGAGCCATGCTTTCTAAAGTGGACTGTGAGAAATTTTTACCTTAATAAGTGCTCAGGAAAACAACAGACTCTTTGATTACCGTATTTTCCGGCGTATAAGACGACCCCCTAATTTTACAGTTAAAACATAGGTTTAGGCCTATATTCGCTGTATAAGACTACCACCCACTTCCGAGGCAACACCAGTTCTTTTTTTAATTAAATTTTTAATGAATGACATTTTTCGAACATACCGTAATATACCGTACATTGATACGATAAATGGAAGGTCTCTTCACAAATGGCAATGCCATGAACTTGACCGAGAAACAAGAAATCCAAAAGAGAACATGAACAATGATGGCATCATCTGGAAAGAAAATTACATGAAGAACTTGCAGAA
>PVKE010030940.1:0-19333 GCA_004027555.1 Craseonycteris thonglongyai
CAAACAAACAAACAAACAAACAAACAAACAAACAAACAGAAAAGCCTACTGTTACTTAAGAGAACATTACAAACAGAAGCTAGGGTAAGTAAAATAGAGTAAGACACAACTGAATATCCAGAAGTTCTCAGGTTTAAGTTTCTCATAAAATAAACCCTAATTTAGAGTAACACAGGAGTTGATAATTTTACATTTCCCTCCATTTTTTTCTATTGCTTTTTTGCTGGTACCTTTCATAAAAAAATTTTATAATGACCTTTTTTAAAAGATAGAATAACTGTTAGTCTTTGGGAAAGCTGTAACTCAGTGAATGACAATGATGAAGGTAAAAAATTTACCCAACACACAAACAACAAGATTTTTCATAGTAAAAGAATATTTGTTGGTAAATCTCACTTGACAAAAGAGAAGTATCATTATACTCTTAACTTTGCACCTGCTATAACATTACTTACAGATCTGGGCTGCCCTGAGAATCTCCGGTTATAATCATTAATATCTTGATGCAATGGTGCAACATCCTGAGACTGGTCATTTTCACCAAATACTGGTAGCAGTAGAGTTACCTGCATATTATATATAGATAAAATTGTTATAGCTTTCTGCAGCCTTAATTTTTTTCATTTTGTGTTATTCATTAAATGAGAAAAGCTTCTGAATTTATATTTCACTCATTTTATTTAAATAAAGGTAACACAGGGGAGGAAATAAGTTATTATTGCCTTACAATAAAATCCAATGCAATATGTAATTTGAACTCAATAAAAGAGGCACCTTATCCAAACACTGGTTCTAATATTTTCCAGTCCACACCAGGGATAAAGTCACTAGTTCTCTGTTTGGGTTAACAGTTATTATATTTGAAGATTTATGAATGATGAGAAAACATTCAGGAGCACAGTGATATAAAAATATATACCTATCATTTTGACAGAGGAAATAAGGGATTTCTTTTTTATTAAAATCATGATTCCTGGGGAAGCCGGGATGGCTCAGTGGGTTGGGTGCTCGCTTTGCAGCGCCAGGGACCGAGGATCGAGTCCCGGCCCCGGCCCATGCAGAACCATATGCTGAACTGGGAGCTCCCCTAGTTCAGTTCTCTCTCTGTCTCTGTGTGTGTCTCTCTCTCCCTCTCTGTCAAAAATAAATAAATAAATAAATAAATAAATAAATAAATAAAATAAATATTAAAAAAAAAAAATCATGATTCCTTATTCTCATTGGTATTTACAATATCCTTGAATGTTAGCAACCATAATACAGAGATTAACTTATGTCAGGGACCAGCTCTCAATCACCTATCACTACAATAATTTAAAAAAAGGTAATTCTTGATACTGTTATACAATACATTTAACCCTTTTCCTCCATGTAGAGGTAAGGATGGATACACAGATGTCTCAAGACTACACTCGGGTAACCTGAAGAGGATAGTACCTTGAAAAAAATCTTATAGAAATGGTCACTGAACAATGGGATAAAAATGGGGAGTAGTGACAGATATAGCTTTAAATCATCTACCTGTTGCTTTTATCCTTCCTCAGTTCAGCTGTAAAACCAGGGCTTTCCACTGTTGAGGTGCTCTATAAACAACTAAACA
Organism: Craseonycteris thonglongyai; assembly: GCA_004027555.1. Taxonomy (NCBI): domain Eukaryota; kingdom Metazoa; phylum Chordata; class Mammalia; order Chiroptera; family Craseonycteridae; genus Craseonycteris; species Craseonycteris thonglongyai. The sequence continues at coordinate 1,601 of PVKE010030940.1, forward strand.
AAGGAGTGACTCGCAGCAGATGGTAGGAATAGCAGGTACAGTTATCCATAAATTTATTAACAAAAGTGCATTCTTTCAATAAATATTCATTGAGCATCTGCTGTGGGCAAGGCACTATGCTAAGTGCTTTATAGATTAAGCAATGGAGACAAGGCCTCTCCTGTTGGTGATCACAATCCCCAAGGTAGAAGGGGAGGCAGACCAATTCAACAGCCTATTCTAAGGCACCCTACTAGGTGCTCTAATGATGCTTAAGAGTAAGGACTTCTCTCTGGGGAGTCTAGAAAGTTTGAAACTTAAGCTAGCCCTTGACACACAGATTGGACCACTGGATGGGAGCATTGGTATGTTAGTGTATGTACTCAGGAAGAGAAGTGCAAGCATGTTCTAGTCAGAGGCAGCAGCCTATGCATTATTTCCAGTGAAACAGGAGGTGGAACAGGTAGGTATCTGCTACCTGTCTTACCTCCAGGATGAATTACTCTACAGTTAGGAAACCAAAATCTATTACATTAAAACATTTATCTATTACATATAGATTTTACGTTAAAACAACTATATCTCCACCTTTCCAGCCTCTTGCCAATTTATGGGTGATCCAAAGGATACCATCTGCTAATTTATATATGAGAGCTGTCCAGAAAGTATCCAGCCATGTAACCATTCTCCTTATACTGTATTACAAATGGCTGGATTTTTTTCTGGACATCCCTTGTATACCCTATGAAAAGCCACTGGTGGTGGAGCTAATTCCTTAATGCAAGACCTAAGGCCTGGACTCTGTTGCTGGTAGATAGCAAATGATGATAGTATGGCAAATAAGTTTCAGCATTGACTATCTTATGTCACATATAAAATCAGCCAGAGATGCAGTACAAAAATATAATAGATTTTCCTCCTGACCATGTGTAAAAAGAGTCAAATGTGGAAAAGGCAGAACATGGGAATGTAGAAGTAAGAAGAGAAAGCCCTGACTCTCCCTCTCTATATCCAAAAAGAAGGCAGTGATGAAGGGAACTGGACAACCAGACAAAGCCTGAATGATATACAAGGGCAGGCTGATCAAATTTGCCTCCACTGTAATATTTTTTGTTCCATTAGACATATCTGGATCTAACCGGTTCTGTGTAGTCACATGGTATCTACTCTCCATCATTCTTGACCTTGCACATACAGATTTTACATTTTTCACCTAATGCAAATCAGAATGGAAGTATTCAGGTAAAAAATGTAGTCAACACGACCTTTCCAGCCAAGACCAGAATTTTTTTGGCTGAGGTGATCCCTTATGGCGGTATTTCATGGACTGCCTTTTGCTCTTGGGGTCATAATGATGGACCCAAGTTTCATCACTTGTAATGATCTTCTTTTGAAGTCCTCACTTTCTTTTTCAAATATTTCAAACAAACTGGAGGAACTTCTTCCACTGTTAAGAATTCAGTAACAGCACGCTATTTGATCCAAACATCTGACCTCTTCCATTTTGATGTGCAATGGGTGAAAAATGTAAGCATCTGTGTGTGCAAGGGTCAAGAATAATGGAGGGAAGATACCATGTGAATACACAGAACTGGTTATATCCAGATATGTCTAATGTAACAAAAAATATTACAGTGGAGGCAAAATTGATCAGCCTATCCTCGTATATACATGCATGTATATGTATATATGTGTTTATGTGTATATATATTTAACAATACATACCATATGGTTTTATTTATATTAAGTCCAAAAATCAGGCAGAACTAAACAAAAATTTTAGAGGTGTATGCTAATGTAATAAAACTAATATGAAAATCAAAGAAATGCTTAACATAAAAGGAAAAATAGTAGTCACCTTTAGGAGAGGAAGGAGGAGTGCAGATTTAGAAGTCTTGAGGAGGGTTCTGGGTTTTGGTCTCTGTAGTTTTATGGCATTACAAAGTGTCCTTTACTGTTGTTTTAGTGGAGTTACAAGAGGGAGCAACAGTAAATATATGCATTCAATTTGACATCTTTACTTAGAAACTCTTTATCTTTTTTATGACTTCATTTTACACACTGTAAGACTTCCTAAGAAGATGCTATCTTTTCACATGTTCATAACTCATTACCTGAAAGGTATATATTTTTATTTTAAATGGAAAATAAAATAACTATAAAGGAAATTTTGAAAAACTACACAGCTGATAGAATGTCCTATATTGCTACATTTACGAATTAAAAAATTAAGGACTTCAGTTTCTCAGATTTTTCAGTATATTGCTTTTTCCAGTTTGTCAAAAACATTGAGAAGATTTGGAAATATCATCTGTGCCGACATTTCAGTTTTCATTATATGGTTATAAAAACTTACTAAGGTAGCTTCTAGACTAACTATAATGTAATGATCAGATCTTTTCTGGATAATTCAAAGTGGTTGTTTCTAAAAGAGACATTAAAATGTATATATATTATTCCTCATTTAAAGCTATCTGGACCCTTACTGGAGAGTGGCAGATTAAAAATAAGTGGAAAAAAAATAAAAAGAAACATTCTTTTCAAAAGAAGTACCGTATACATAGGGGTTATTTGCTTAAGCCTGATTAGCTATTTAGTTATTCCCTTTCTGGTATTACAACAAAGACTAGGATTTGGGACAGGATTCCTTTACCATTTGTTTCCCACTACAACTCAAGGATTTCAAAGGGAATTCACTTTTTTTGAGGTGCCTTAAAGACATTTAAAAAATAATGAAGTAATATAGAATTTTTGATAAAGAAAGTTCAGCTAAAAATATCAAAATAATTCAAAAGTCAGATATAGAAACTGCACAAATTTACAAAATGAATTAGCATAGAAGCTGCTTTCTGGATATAAACATTACCGTTTGTCTACAGATTGGACAACTGATTGCCCCAAGCCACGAGCCATATCGCCAGTATGCAATAATGCAGGTACCTAATGAGAAAAAACATTAATACTGATGCTTTAAAGTTCATGTATCCTAAGGAAATTTTAAACAGTTGAAACATTTTAACAGTATCACTTTATTTTAAAATATTTTTAACTTAGTCCAACATACTCTTCAGATAAATTAAACTACGGTATCAGTTAAGATACAGATATTTTTATACAATCAAAAGCAAGTATACGTTGTTTCAATGCCATGGGCCTTACTAGAAAATACTGCATTTTCTATGTAAAATAAATAAATAATTAAACATCATTGTAAATTACACCAATTCACAGCCTAAATTTTCTGTTCTAAATTTTATATGTATGCTATGAAAACACAACTTCTATTTTTTTTTTTTATTAGTTTAGAAAGTTACTTAAGGGGATGCTATGATAGCTCAGCAGGTTGAGCACTTGCCTTGCAGTGTGTAAAACGAGGTCTGGGGATTGAATCCCACCCAGCCCGTGCAAACCTGTATGCTGGACTATAGCACAGCTAGTAACTGGCAGGATGGTGGTGAAGATTCTCACCTCCCATGCGGGAGGCCTGCCACTTCAGTTCCTGCCCTGCATAGCCCCACATCCGCCTGTGTGGAATGAAGCTATGTCACGACTAATGATGCACAACTATGGAGACTGCTCTGGGCCCTCCCCCTTCTCTCTCTCTCTTACCTTTCTCTCAAACAATAAAATAAATATATATTTTTTAAAGTTAAGTCTCAATAACAGTGATTAAGTAGTATGAAAAAGGATACAAAGATTATATGCTCTATATGCTAGTAGTTTATAATCCAGTTCAATAACTGAATCAACTTTTGTACAGGATGGATTTGATTTTTCTTTCTTTCTTTTTTTTTTTTTGGCTTTTTTTTGGTTTTTTGGATTTGATTTTTCTGCTTGAAGGTATTTGTGAGTAGCAAAACAGCTAACCGTAGCCTAAAGGGAGAACTCAGAACATGACAAGTGAGGTAAGTATAAAAGCACTGAATTTTAAATCAGTAACAAATGAAGAAGAAATATGTTTAAACACTATCTGATGTTTAAGGAGCCTGTTCATTTTATTCTCTGCAGGATACCTGTTTCTCAGATCATTCAGGTCCTATTGTGAAGCTGAACTAAGGGCTTTCTGGCTTTCTCCTATCTCCAGGACTTTTTCTGTAGTCTTACTCTTGTTTTAGCAACCTAACTTACCTTTCTGTGTTCCTTATTCTGATTCTTCCAGATCAAGTAATTGTCCAGAATTCAGAACAAGCAATGGCAATCAAAGTGAGGAGACCAAGGTTACACACTTAAATCAATCAGAAAGTAGTTAAATCTTGAATTGTGTAATATTAGCTTTAAATACAAAAGGAGTAAAGAGAGGGAGAACTCACTGGGATTTGTTAGAGAAAAACTTGTAGAGAAAGGGTTTGAACTGAACTTTGTAGGACAGCAATGATTTAGGTAGGCAGAAATCCAGGTTTTATGAATAGCAAGAGCAGTGCCAGAGAAAGAAATAAATGGTATGTGAGGAGACTGGTAAGCAAACCAATGGGCTCAGCAAAGGCTGTCCAAATTGGACAGTACAGTGACTTGTGGGGGAAAAAACTGGTTCAACAATTTAAAGATGAATTCTAAAGCTAAACAATCTTTGATGTTTTTTCCTATTCTCAGTGTACTGTGTTAGATACTATTAGGTACTTTTAGCAATCTCATTTCACCAAGTAACTATATGAAAGCAAAACTTAACAAATAAGTAGTATTATTGCTACCATCTGTAATGATGCCTTAGATTTATCTACTACCTTTTAACCAAAAAGTTCAATGTGTTTTGACATATATTAATTTATTTAATCCCACATCTCTTTTTCACAAATTGGACTATTGATATCCTTGTTTTGCAAATTATGTAATGGCTACTGGCTTACAGTGAAAGACTATAGTCCAGCAAATCAAACATTTCAGTTCATACACATTTGCTATATGTTTGATGTTTTTCCTTTTCCTCAACTTTCCCCATCTTTAAAAGGAAAGATCCACCTAAATAAGGGAGAGATGACTCAATGACTTTATTCTGGGTCACAATTTCTCTAAATCTGTTTATTTGTGAAATGGGAATAAGACTTCATAAGACTACTGGAGAATTAAAATAATGAGGGCTGCAAATGTAAGTAAGTTGAAGTCTGTTGCTGCATTATTCTAACTTACTGTAAAGGAACAATTAGTTCCATGTACAAGGACAAATCTAAAATGATCTTGATATACATGGTATCAATATACTTACACTGCTATTCAAAGAAACACATTTCTGTTTATTGAAAAGTTGAATAACTAGTTTTTTAACCTTTGACCCTACAAACAATAAATAAAAGTGTCTAATAAGTAGAGCAGGATATCAGAAGCAATCTACCCTATTACCTCAGACCCAAAGGTAAAACCAAGAACACAATACAGCCATCTTTCAATTGACTGGACTATCCACCCAGTGAATTACTTAAACCTGGGTTGGCAAATAGAGTTCATCTTGCCTGCCAAACCTCATTGATTCCTAACACTTGCTTGGAGTACTGTGTTAGAGGATGGCTGAGGCCACATCAAGGCTCAGAAAAAGCGTGTCCAATTGATTAGGAATATCTACCAGAGGTTTCAGTGGAGAGGGAAGTATCTTTTTCCTCTGATAGCCATTTAATTCTCCCTATCAGATTTTTCATTATTTTGCAGTCATTAGCATTTCCAACAGATAATTAAAGATAGACACTGAAATCAGTGTTTTATAATTTGTTACCTACTTAGACAAAACTGTTAGGAAAGAAGTTGAAATTGGATGAGACAATAATGGGGCTGGTCAGTAGTTACGAATGAGCACATGGTATAGAAAACCCTGCATTGAATAGCACAGATTTCAAATACATATGTCATCCCCCAAAGCAGAAACAGTAACACTATTTACCTAAGGATTCTATATAATTAATTTAGACAATGGGAAGAAAGCAATTTATAGGATCATTTTATGTTACATTTTTAATTAGTTTTTATATGAAAATTGATTGCATTTTGGGAACAATTAGAACCTTATCTTAAATACAGCTGTTCAAATAGAAAGAAATACTACCAATGAAAAAATAGGTCTAGTGACTAGATAAATCTTAAATAGAGAGTAGTTATAAAAGCCACCAATCACAGAGTAGAATTGAGCAAAGGGCTTGAAGTTAGACCTAGGTTTAAAACCTGGCTCTGTCCCTTAGCAGTTGGGTTACCCTTTCTAAATTTGTTAGCATATCTAAGCCTTGATTTTGTGGGGTTGAATGAGATGAAGTATGTTGAGTGTCATATAATAACTGACCCTCCCCAATCTCTTACAATGACCATAATAAGCAATGACTACATGATATCTCATTATTCTCTATGAAATCTTTTTGGAGGGTCAGGAAAAATGCCCAGGAGTAGAAAGCATCCCTTACTGCTACTACCGGTAAGTAAATATGAAATCAACGTTCCCTTCTTGTCCCACTACATGCTCTAGGTTTTTCATTCTCTACCACTGAACCTCTTGAGGCCACAAAAATAGAGAAGCTAATGTACTAACTCAGAGTAAAAGAAAGTTAGTAGAATTAAGAGAAGGTCTTGAGAGAAGAAACATCCTGCCTTGGGAAGGATAATAAATAAAACTACTAAAAAGTGATGAATAATGAGGGATTTAATGAATCCTTCATGGTATTGACATACTTGAGTTACTATTCAAAGAAACACATTTCTGTTTATTGAGAAGTTAAATAACTAGTTTTTTAAATCTTTGAACACACAGGCACTATATAAGAGTAGCTTTTAAGCAGAGCAGGATATCAGGAGAAATCTACTCACAAAATACAAAATATGACAAAGGGAAAATTAGGAATTCAGTCTGTGTACACATCTGGGTCTTGGTCTAAATCAGAGGTGTCCAATTTTTTGGCTTCCCTGGGCCACATTGGAAGAAGAATCATCTTGGGCCACATACATAAAATACAATAACACTAATGATAGCTAATGAGAAAAATAATTCATAATGTTTCTTTAAGAAAGATTATAAATTTGTGTTGGTCCGTATTCAAAGCCATCCTGGGCCACATGTGGCTTGTGGGCTGCAGGTTGGACAGGTTTAGTCTGAAGAGTCACTCTTACCAAGTATATCATTGTTTGCTTACCACAAAAGAGATGTCCACAGTTTGTTTCAATAGGGAAGGAGGCTTGATGTAAACAGACGGGACAGTACATGTCAGTGTAGAACTGCTGTCGAGCTGCAGTAGTAGGTGCATCCTGATGAGAAAATATGCATATTTATACATGACACACATGGGTTTTTCAAAATTATCTTTATGTTAAATTAGACTTAAGAATACAGTCAATACTGTGTAATCTTCATCAAATTTTAAATATGCAGTAATTCAAGGCCTTGTAAGTTTCATAAAGTTATGAGGCTATGCTGTTTTATTTATAAACTGCACAATCTCTCCCTTTTTGAACATAATTTAAAGATAAATGCCTAGATTAACTCAGGAGTTTCTCTTTTATTCTATTAGAATGAGTAAGTTATTTTGAGTAGCACAAGGCTGAGTCAATGCATAAGCTGAATAAAAATTATCAAACTGTTTCCCAAGTATTAGTTTTTCATTTTTAACATCTTTTTCATTGATACATTCCTGACAAGTGTTGTATGTACACCGTATCTCACAGGAGACCAGAATTAAACTTTCAGAGAAGAATAACTGGTTATTTTGGAAGCAGAAAACTGTAAGACTATTGGTAACTTGAACTTAATCCTTCACATAGTCAAATTAGTACATTTTAATGTTTTGTCAGTTATATCACTGTTGTGATTGTAATAGGAATGTACAAGAAGCATCCAGATATCAAAGAACCCACTAGAATGTGAGTGCTATGAGGACAAAGACTTTACCTGTAGGACTCATTGTAGTAGTACACCAAGAACTAAAAAATTATCTAATTCTACTACATAATGTACATCTTTTAAAATACTTATGAAAACCTGTTTTTATAGCATATATCTTATGAACAGAGTAGCTGACATTAAAAACATTAAATTATCAAAACAAAAAGTATTAAATTTGTTAAATATGAGCTATTCTTAATTGTAAACCAAATCAAAGACTTTTGTCATTCAAAATTAATAAAGGCCATAACTAAAGTCTCCTATATTCTAAAACAGTTCTAAAATACTAGAAAATTCTATAAGCCAAAGTCACATCTTGATGTTAGGGCCTATTTTGTCATTTTTAATGGTGCAAAAAAGAAAAACAGCACTGAATGTTCCCCTCTCTGCTTTTTCTCATCATTATTCTTCTTTGAAAAATTGACAAAAAACAATTACCAGTGCTGTCTAACAGAACTTTATGTAATAATGGAAATTTTCTTTAGCAGTGCTGTCCAATATGGTTGCCCCTTGCCACATGTGTAGCTACTGAGTAATTGAAATGTGGCTAGTGTGACTAAAGTATTGAATTTTTTATTTTAATTATAAAATTAAATAGCCCCATGTGGCTCATGGCTACCATGTAACACAGCACAGTACAGGCTACGCCATTAGCTTTATTCTAACTAGAGCTACACATCATTTCTGAGAAGATGTGAGACAAATGGGACAATGATGGAATAGCCCCTCAATCTGGAACCCCTATATAGCTAGATCTATTCATGGAATCCTAGTGTGAATTTATACACACCTTAATCATCTAATATGTTAAATGGGGATAACGGTTGCCTTACTTATCATGTTTAAAGATTAAATAATAGTTGTATGGAAATCATTTTGTAAATTAGTAAATACTGTCCCAGCATGAATTATTGATAACAGTATCTCTGGAAGGGAGTAATATTAATAAGCTTAAACTGGTCATCTGCCTAACCTGAAAATATAGAATCGAAAGATTTAAGGTAATTTAAAGTAGAAAGAAGCCCATGTTTCCAAAAAGTAATTTGTTAATATTTCATCACAATCATATGCAAGGTGCATTATATCGACTCCTTATATAAATGTACATATTTACATAAACAGTACCTGTTCTGTTTGAAGTTGTTCCCGAAGCACCCTAACTAGTTCTTGGTTTTCTGGATGAATGTTCTGATGTGCATTTCTGTTGAATAAAATATAATAAACTTTGAATATAATGTATCGTTAGATGAATCAGTTTTCTTTATGGGTCTAATTTTTGAACTAGAACTACTGGTAACTTAATAAATATAAATGATACCATACAACTCTATTCCAACTCTAGGGCTGAATACTCCTAGGTTATTCTAAGATCACTGATTATCAGCTCATTTCAGGTTTAACTAGCAAATGATAAAATCTAGAGTCCTAGTACGTTAGGGATTTAATGTAATTACAGACTTACAAATGATAAAAGAACAATTAATATCCTTAATTCTTTTGTAAAATTCCTTAAAACTAAGCAGCTATAAAATTCTATATATTATTACACACTTGAACACTTTTCCATATCTAAGTATATCTCCTAACTTTTCACCTATGAGGGGAGGGGGACAGAGAAAAACAAAATCTAAAATTATATAATGTAGAAAAGCTGGAAGTTAACATACCACTAAAATCTTAACATTAACAAAGTGGAGAATCAGAGGCAAGAAGTTAGTGACTGATACAACAGGATGGGATAAGACATATCAGTATTAAAAATTAGAAGTGGTGGCTAAGTTGATAGGGTGAGGGTAGATAAGGGTGAAGATTTACATTTGAATCATGGCTTACTTTCATTTGGCTGCAGCAGTGTTTCCTAAACTGAAATCTCTTCAACAGCAATATATTTTTTATATATATTTTATTGTTTGAGAGAAGGTGAGAAAGCGAGAGAGCACACATGTGAGAGCAAAGAGGGGAAGGGCCCAGAGCAGTCTCCATAGTTGTAGATCATTAGTTGTGACACGGTTTCATGTGGGGCCACACAGGGTGAGAACGGAATGGGTGGAGAACCTTGGCCACCAAGCCCTCCCAGAAGTTACCAGTTGCACTGCAGTTCAGCATATGGGTGTGCACAGGCTGGTGCCGGGAGTGGAACCCCGGACCTCGCGATTGCAAGGCAAGCTGTCAACTGCTGAGCTATCCTCGCATCCCCCAGTAGCAATATTTTAAGTCCACACAATCCTAGTGTTATTCTACAGAGGTACTTTACTATTTGGGTGAACAAATATACAGTAGCAATAAGAACTCTAAATCAGTATTCTATTCGGATAGGGAAATTTTTTTAAATCCATACTATGATTATTCAATTTTTTAGCAAAAAATTTAATTTCTAAAAAAGAAAGCTAACAAAATATACGTAACCAATTGTTCAAAGAGGACCGAAAGACAATTTAAAGTCAAATGTCTAATCAGAAATTCAACATAACTGTAAAGGAACTATCTGAGCTTTGTTCAAACACCTTAATTTTTTGTAGATTATTTTTAAAATGTTACATTCTTGGGACTGAATAAATGATCTATGAAAGAAAGCTACTCTGTGGTGAAAAATAATCTATTGAGGAACAGAACAGGAATCATCTATTTAAATACCAATAAATAGGGGAAGCCGGGATGGCTCAGTGGGTTAAGCACTGACTTTGCAGCCCTGGGGACCGAGGATAGAATCCCAGCCCTGACCCGTGTGGACCTATATACTGAACTGGGGAGTGCCCCCAGTTCAGTTCTCACCGGGGTAAAGACCCCGGCCCAGTTCCTGCCCTGTGCAGCCCCGCTCCCACCTGTGGAATTAAACTATATGGAAAAACAAATGATGTGCAACTATGGAGACTGTTCTGGGCCCTCCCCCTTCTCTCTGTCTCTGTATCTCTCTCTCTCTGTCAAAAACAATAAAAATAAAAATCTTAAATACCAATAAATACCCCACTAAATGGCGTTTCTCTATTCTTGGACAATGGAAAATCATTCCCCTTTTATTACAAAAAGACAATCATCACTTTAGAATATAGATATATGCTATGTGACTGAAAGGTCTTTCTTTTAGTTTCTTTCCATAAAAATTAAAATTTTTGTTTAAAGGACACTATCAGGAAGGTAAAAAGACAACCAACAGAATAGAAGAAAATATTTGTAAATTTTATATTTGATACAAGAGATTAATACAAGACTATATAAAGAACTGTTATAACTCAAAAATAAAGCAAACAATCAATTGAAAAAATGGACAAAGTGTCTGAACAGACGTTTCTCCAAAGAAGACATACAAATAGCCAATAAACACATGGCTTATTATAAGCTCAACATCGTTAATCAGTGCAATGCAAATCGAACTCATAATGAGACTTTATACCTATGAGGATGACTATTTAAAAAACAGAGAGCAGCAAGTGTTGACAAGGATGTAGTGTTGGCAAGGATATAGAGAAATTGGAACTCTTGTACATTTTTGTGGAAATGCAAAATGGGGCAGCTGCTGTGAAAAAAACAGATTGGAGGTTCATCAAAAAGTTAAACACAAACACCATCAAGATGGCAGTGTGAGAGGAGCTCTTGTAACCTCTCCTGGAAAGAACAACAAATTAAAAAACTAAAATCCAACCAAAGAATCCCTAAGCAACACACAGCATTGGGTGAGGGACCCACTCACCGCAAGAAAATACCTACAGCTGGTAAAAAAGGAGGTGAGAGAGAAGGAAAGGGAGCCGTGTGGAGATATGCCACAGAGAGCGACCAAGAGACCTGCCCAGTGACTGACTGACCCAGAGGCTGACCCAGAGACCAGCAGAGGAGAGGCTGACTAAGGTGGGTGGGAGCATGAGAGCATGGGTTGAGGTACAGGATGACTCTGGTTGGGTTGGAGGCCTAGAATGGACAAAGGCAGAAGCACAGGCAGCCAGAACACAGGGTAGACGGCATAAGTGGGCCCAGCTGGCTGTAGCAAGACATGGTGGGAGTGCAGGGGGGTGTGGGGAGAGCAGCCATAGTATAGCTAGGGTGGCCATAATGCGGTGCAAGAGGCCAGAGCAAGGCACCAGCAGTAGCCAGAGATCAGCGCCAGTGCCTGAAGTAAGGGTCCAACTGCCAGTGCGGGTATCAGGTGGCTGGAGCTAGGGACCTACAGAGCATAAGGCTGGTGACTGGAGTAGGAAGTGGGCACTCCAGAGTGCTGGCAGCAGAAGCGTGCTGACAGATGAAGCGTAAAGCGGCCCTCGATGAATTAGGGCCCCAATCAGAGCATTGTGTGGCCTTGGACACAGACCCTTGCTGCTTCCCCTTGCTCTCTCCCAGAGCTCACCCCACCAGCCCTGCCCAGAGCCTGCATTCAGTGAGCTGCTGCCAGGAAGCCGCCATTGCCGTGTAACCCAAACAGACCTATACTTTACCAAAAAAACCTGCCCCCACCCTTCCTGCTAAAGCTGGCAGAGGGATCTAGGAAAATTGAAGTGTAGGCTTCAGGCAACTTCTAACTGTAGTGGGATCTTAGAGGTATAGAATACCATTTCCCACCATATCTTCCCAAATAGGAGGTGTACAGAGACCAAGTCAACTGAGTCAAAGAGAAGCCCACCTTCTAGGAAGTCTCCCACTGTGACAAAACCCAAAACCAATAAAAGATATTATAATACATTGCAGCAACACCAGCCAGGAAGTAAAATAAAGATTTCTTCACATCTACAAGGGGAAAAATCCTCCTGTCCAGGAAAAGAAAGGCTCCAACAGCAATGAATACCCTTGTGAACAAAGGTGCTCAGAAAGAAAATAAAAAATCTCCAGAAAAGGAACTTGAAGGTATGGAAACATATGGGCTAAATGACACAGAGTTCAAGACTGCAATTCTGAAAACACTAAACAGATCAAAGCAAATTGGAGGAGTACTCAGGGAGCTAAGTGATCTCAGAAAGGAAACTGAACCTATAAAAAAGAAGCATATAAAAATTCTGAAGATAACACAATAAAAGAAATGAAAAATGAAATAGCTAGCATAGGCAGAACTGACCAGATGGAGGAAAGAATTAGTGAAATCCAAGACAGAAATTTGGAAACATCACAGAAGGAAGAAGAGAGAGACTTAAGAGCTAAAAGGAATGAAAGATATCTACAAGAACTATCTGACTCCATTAGAAAGAATAATAGGTATTACAGAGGAAGCAGAGGACAAGGCTGGCACAGAGAATTTGCTCAGACAAAAGTAGTAGATGAGAACTAACCAAATCTATGGCAAGAACTGGAACTCAAATTGAAGAAGGAAACAGGAACCCTAGCTACTTGAATCCTAACAGACCCTCTCCAAGGCACATTATACTGAAGATATCAAGGGTCAATGACAAAGAAACAATCTTTAAGGCAGCCAGAAAAAAGAAGAGCATAACCTATAAAGGAAAGCCCATCAGACTATCATCAGATTTCTCAACAGAATCTCTAAAAGCCAGAAGGAAGTGGAATCAAGTATTCAAAATATTAAAGGAAAGAAATTACCAGCCAAGAATCATCTGCCCAGCAAAGTATGAAGGAGGAATAAACACCTTTTCGACATATAGAAACTAAAGAAATTCCCCAGCACAAGACCAGCATTTCAAGAAATACTGAAGGAGGTGATTAGACGTGAGAAACAAAAAGTAAAAATAAATAGGGATAAACTGGAACAACAAAAGAATAAATGGGGAGGAAGTAAAGGTTTAAATTTCTAATGAGAATGGAAGTAAGAAACATCCTTAAGAAAAGGAACCACTGCATATATGAAACTTTCTTTTACATAAAGTTCATGGTAACCACTCAAAAAGAACTTACAACTGGGATACATAACAAAAACAAAAAAAGACAGAGAGAGAAACAGTCATAAACACCATCAAACTAAAATTACTGATGGGAATGAAAAAGCAAGAAGCAACCGAAAAAAAGAGCTACCAGAAAACAAAAGATAAAATGGCTATAGGAAATCCTCATATATCAATCATCACACTAAATGTAAATGAATTGAACTCACCAATAAAAAGACAGAGTAGCAAACTGGATTAAAGAACAAAAAAACAATCTTATGCTGCCTACAAGAGACATATCTCAGCCACAAGGACAAACACAGACTCAAAGTGAAAGGCTGGAAAAAATACTCCAAGAAGATGGCATCCAGAGAAGAGCAGGTGTAGCTATACTTATACCTGACAAAACACACTTCAGGATTAAAAAGATAAAAGACAAAGATGGACATTTTATAATGATAAAGGGAACAATATAACAAGAAGACATGACACTTATTAACATCAATGCCCCCAACCAAGAAGCACCAAAATTTACAAAGCAACTACTAAAAGATCTAAAGAAAAAACTGACAAAAACACAATTATAGTTGGGGACTTAAACACCACCTTGACAGCCATAGACACATCATCCATGAAATATCAGCTTTAAATGACACATTACAGCAATTGGACATAATTGACATTTACAGGATACTTCATCCTACAACACATGACTACACAATCTTTTCTGGTGCATGTGGAACATTCTTAAGGATAGACCATATGCTGGGACACAAAGCTAGCCTCAGGAAATTTAAGAAGAATGAAATCATACCAAGTGTATTCTCTGATCACAAAGCATTGAAACTGGAGATTGACTACAAAAAGAAAGCAGAAAAATACATATATACCCAGAGATTAAACAATATTTGAAAAAATGACTGGATCAAAAAAGAAATAAAAGAAGAGATTTAATATACATATAGATGAATAACAATGAAAACACAATATACCAAAATTACTGGGATGCAGCAAAAGCAGTAATAGGAGGGAAGTTTATATCACTACTGGCCTATCTCAAGAAACAAGAAAAATCACAAGTAAACAACCTAATATCACATCTTAAAGAACTAGAAAAAGAAGAACAAAAAACACCCAAAGCCAGCAGAAGGAAGGAAATCATAAAAATTAAAGCAGAACTAAAAGAAATAGAGAATAGAAAAACAATAGAACAAATTAATGCAACAAAGAGCTGGTTCTTTGAAAAAATTAATAAAATTGACAAACCCCTGGCTATGATCACCAAGGAAAAACACAGAAAAGACAAAAAGTCCAAATTACTCACGAAAGAGGGGAAATTACAACCGATACCACAGAAATACAAAGCATCATACAAGAATACTATGAAGGGCTATATGCCACCAAATTTTGCAACCTAGAAGAAATGGACAAGTTTTTAGAAACATATAGTCTACCTAGAATGAATCAAGAAGAACTGGATAACCTAAACAGACCAATCAACAGTAAGGGAATTGAAACAATCATCCAAAACCTACCCAAAAGCAAGAGTCCAGGACCAGATGGTCTCACTAATGAGTTTCACCAGGCATTCAAAGAGGAACTAACGCCTATCCTCCTCAAACTTTTCCAAAAAATTGAAGAGGCTATACTTCCCAACTCATTCTATGAGAACAACATTACCCTAAAACCAAAGCCTGGTAAGGATATCACAAAAAAAGAAAACCATAGATCAATATCTCTGATGAACACCGATGCAAAAATCCTAAACAAAATACTAGCAAATAGAATACAACAATGCATTAAAAAGATTATACATCACGATCAGGTGGAATTCATTCAAAGGGCACAAGAATGGTTCAACATATGCAAATCGATGAATGTGATACACCACATAAATGTAATAAAAGATAAAAACTGTATAATTATATCAATTGATGCAGAAAAAGCATTCAACAAGACACAAAAATCCATTTATGATCAAAACAATAAAATGGGTATAGAAGGAAAGTACCTCAACATAACAAAAGGCCATATATGACAAAACCTCAACAAATGTCATACTCAATGGGGAAATACTGAAACCTTTTCTTGTAAAATCAGGAACAACACAGGGATGACCCTTCTCACCACTGCTATTCAACATAGTGCTGGAAGTTCTGGCCAGAGCCATCAGGCAGGAGAAAGAATTAAAAGGTATCCAAATTGGGGATGAAGAAGTTAAACTGTCACTTTTTGCAGATGACATGATCCTTTACATAGAGAACACTAAAAGGGAAGCTGAGATGGCTTAGTGGGTTAAGCACTCGCTTTGCAGCCCTGGGAACTGAAGATCGAATCCCGGCACTTGCCCATACGGATCCAAATGCTGAACTGGGGTGTGTTTCCCATGTGAGATGCCCCCAGTTCGGTTCTTGCCCCCCACCCCCCCGCCTGGTTCGGCCCCTGGCTCGAGGGGGTGTGCCTCCCATGCAGGAGGCCCCCCAGCCCAATTCTCACCCTTCACAGCCCCCTCCCACCTGTGTGCAAATCATAACATACAACTATGGAGACTGCTCTAGGCCCTCTACCTTCTCTCTGTCTCTCTCTCTCTCTGTCTGTATCTCTCTCTGTCTGTCAAAAACAATAAAATAAATCTTAAAAAAAAAAGAAAAACCCTAAAGACTCCATCAGAAAACTATCACAAATAATAAATGAATACAGTATAATTGCAGGATACAAAATCAATGAACAAAAATCCATAGCATTTTATTTATAAACTATGAAACTACAGAAAAAGAAATGAGAAAAAAATGATACCTTTTGTAATCAAAAAGAATAAAATACTTAGGAGTAAACTTAACAAAGAAAGTGAGGACTTATACACAGAAAACTGTAAGACAGTATTAAAAGAAAGTGAAGAAGATACAAAGAAATGGAAAGATATTCTGTTTTCATGGATGGGAAGAATCAATGTAGTTAAAATGGCCGTATTACCCAAAACAATATACAGAAATGCAAGTCCAATCAAAATCCCACAGACATTCTTTCGAGAAATAGATATAAAAAAATAATCAAATTCATATAAGACCCCAAATCGCCAAAGCAATCCTCCAAAAAATGAATGAGACTACAGGCATTACACTCCCTGACTTCAGTCTATACTACAAAATGTCAATAATCAAAACAACTTGGTATTGGCAGAAAAATAGATATACAGACCAATGAAACAGAATCAAAAACCCAGAAATAAACCCACAAATACATGCACAGATAATTTTTGACAAAGGAGCAAAAAATATACAATGGGGAAAAGAAAGCTTCTTCAGAAAATGTGCTGGGAACATTGGAAAACCACATGCAAAAGAATGAATCTGGACTGTGAACTGTCACCATATATACCAAAATTAACTCAAAGTGGATTAAAGACCTTCACATAAGACCCGAAATGATAAACTATATAGAAGAAAGTATCAGTACTAAACTTATAGACCTTGGGTTTGGAGAGTACTTTATGAACTTGACCCCAAAGGCAAGGGAAGTAAAAACAAAAATATATTAGATTTTATCAAACTAAAAAGCTTCTGCGCAGCAAAGGAAACTATCAACAAAGCAAAGAGACAACTAACCAATTAGGAGAAAATATTTGCAAACAATGCCTCTGATAATGGGCTAATATCAAAAACATATAAAGAACTTGTACAACTCAACAACAACAACAAAACAAGCAATCCAATTTAAAAAATGGGCAGAAGATCTAAACACTTCTCTTGTGAAGACATACAAATGAACAGCAGATATATGAAAAAAATGCTCAACATCACTAGCAATTAGAAAGATGCAAATTAAAATCACAATGAGATACCACCTCACACCTGTCAGAATGGCTATAATCAACAAGACAAGGGATAACAACTGCTGGAGAGGCTGTGGAGAAAAAGGAACCCTCATACACTGCTGGTGGGAATGTAAATTGGTACAACCACTGTGGAAGGCAGCATGGAGATTCCTCAAAAAATTAGGAATGGAATTGCCATACCCCTTTTCTCGATATCTACCCAAAAACTTGAAAACCTTAATTCACAAAGATATATGTACCACAACGTTCATCACAGCACTGTTTGCAGTGGCAAA
>PVKE010030941.1:0-19331 GCA_004027555.1 Craseonycteris thonglongyai
TGACTGTGTTATTTGACAACTGTAGGTCTTGTATCGCCGACATAATCTCACGCTTGTTAGAATATTCCTCAAACAAACAATCGGCAGCAGTCAGAAATGCTTCTTTTAACAATTCACCATCCTGGAAAGGTTTTTTCTTCTTTGCGAGCATGTGAGAAATTTTGAAAGAAGCAATGGTTGCCTTTTTAGATTTTTCCACGTGTCTAGTGAAAACAGTCTGTTGAGTAGTTAAACTTCATTTCAGTTGATTTATTTTTTTCTTTCTTACTTCAGACTTAAGTGGATAATTCGTATCAAAAGTGGTATGACTTGTCTGAAAGGGACGTTCAACATTATGTTTTTTCGGCACTGCAATACTACTGCCACACAACAGGCAAACACATTTACCTTTTAAATTAATGAAACATTATGATTCCTCCCAGTCTGTGTTAAAATTATAGGTTCGTTTTCTCTTATTTGGTCCACTCATTTTAGGACTAAAAAAATAAAAATAAAAATAGTTATAGAACTACAATATCATATCAAATTGCCACCAGAAAAATAGATTACCTACCTCGCTTTTAGTTCATTTAAAATCGAATATATCAAAACACTGTGATCCTAGCTAACCGTCACGACCCGATCAGTCCAGCAACCGCAATCAAAACGGCAACGTCGCGTCTCCCGGTTGGGGGGAGGAGAGTTTAAAGAGCGCAGCGGCTAAACAAGACGTGACATGTACAAAGGTGAAAGCTAGGGAAAAACTTACACATACGATATCGCAAACATACCAACGAATATAATAAACCTGTGTAGATACTCAAACAATATTTTAAAATTCTAACCAATGTATAAAAATAAATTATAGTTTTCCTTAGTGTTTATGAAAAACTTCTGATGCAGTCAAATAATGGTGGGTGCACACAAATCGGGCCACAGGCGCCATGGCACCCGCGGGCACGGGGTTGGGAATCCCTGCTCTAGTCCAATACACTCTACGGCAAAACATTGGAATAATCGCACTGAAGGGGATAAACTGAAACTAGAAAGAGCTTCTTGTCAGTTCTTCCCAGGTTTTGCCACAAAATTAGGTCAGGTCAGGTTTTGCCTCCGAGTCACCAATTTTTTTCAGCATTTTGCTGCTACCTACCACTCAATGCTGGCAAGAAATTTAACCTCTTAATTTGCAGTCACTAAAAACTTGGTGATAACATGAGACAGCTATAACTTTCAAAGGATCTCCTTCCACTTAATGAAGAATCATTAACATTGCTCGACTCATACATACTGTCTCAGTAATAATAATCACAACTGCCATCTTGTGAGGCCTTTGTTAAGAACCTGCACTAAGTGTTCCAGAAAGATTACCTTTTTCTATTTTTGTCCTATGACATAATTTAATAAATGTACAAGGTTAAACTGCATGTTTTAAATTAATAGGGATTTCCTTCTCTATTTTAGAATACAAAGTTCCTTTTAGATTTTAATAGGTAGAGAAATCCCTCCATCAGATAATCATTCAACCAAAAATCTATTAAGTCTTGTTTGTGAATACAGAACACATGCCTCTTTTAAATATGTCACAAATATCACTCGGGCCTCTTCAATGTTGATGCTCTAAACCCCCTACTACATGAGTAGAACCCAGGCACTTTCTTCAATTTAGAGCCCTATTTTCTACGTTCTCCTTTTAATCCTAATTAAATTATACCAAGCCAGGTTCATTTTGATTAATATGCATTATAAAATATACTCCACACAACATACTGCCGTGCAACCTTAAAGCAAAATCTACTGGCTGGATGTGAGTTAAATAGCCCTCACTCAGAAAAGCAGTGAAAATGTTAATATTGCTTGCTCTCCAGTAAATCATTCTTAAGTTAGTCTTCCCCCCAAAAAATTATACCTCATTTTAGTCAGCACTATGAGAGTTTTGGTCATTGGAGGAAAAAAAAGCTACTACTATCAATAGAAGGTTCTGAAACTGAAAAGCATTTAAAGCTTCAAAATTACTGTACATTTCATTGGCTACTCAATATACATCACTTATGCAAACTCAAATAAAATGTTTTTTAAACTGTGATTTTGACAAATGCAAGTTTAAATAAGTGGGGAGAGGAAGATTCCCTATCATTTGAAAATATTTAGGTCACTCTTAGTTCTCCTTTTCAATTCAATTCTTTTCTCTCTCTCTCTCTCTCCATATATATATATAATATATATTCTATATAATGTATAGATTATATAGAGATTATATAGAATATATATAGATATATACACATATGAAAACACACATACTCTTGAGAGTAATAATAGTCTGTTTAATAAAATTTAAGGCATCTGTGGAATTATTATGAGAAATTAATTCTGTACCTAGTTTTAGAATGAATGACTTACTGAATTTCCCTTAATCCTTAAGTTGCATATTCATTGCTATATTTTCCTCTAACTACTGTCACTTAAATTGTCATGTAGAATAGGGCAAATCAGGGTCAGTTTATATAAGCGGCATCAATCTGAAGAACTTTATCAGTCTTTATTTCAAGGCATTATGCAAAGAAAACTGACATTAAGAGAGCCTTAACTGACAGCAAATGAAATCAATCAGCAAATCACTAAGCCATAATAAACTCATTCAATTTGTAGATAACACTTCTTTTTCCAGGTCTTCACCTAAGCAGTCCATCAAACACTGTTTTTTGTCCAAGGAGCTAAAATGAATAGCAATTCTATTGTAGCACTTGAAAGTTCAAGTGCTCACCAGCTTCAGTCTCTCAATAATAAGCTTTAAAAGGCATTATCTAGTAGGGTTATACATAAATAGGCTTCAAATAATAAAAAAAAAAGATAAAGGGTCAAATTTGGGATTTAGTTTTTGCCTCTTAACATTAATAATAAAGAAATTATGTTCAAATAGTCATGGGGATGTAAAGTACAGCACAGGCAATAGAAAAAACGAAATTACGTTCACATCATTCACTAGCTTTTCTGCTTTAAGCTACCTAGATCTAAAAGTTGTAATCAAAAAAAGAAAAAATGCTCTGTACTTTCAAATGTTTTGCAATTTTGTTTTTTTGTTTTTTACTAAGTATGTCTCAAACATTTCACATATAGGCAAACGTCACCATCATCATCTCAGACTTGGAATTTGAAGTCCAAAAAAAAAAAAAATTGTAATGGTGTAATAAAGGCAACAAAATGAGTTAAAAGAAAATATGAGAAAACAGCAATAATGCTTCAATTGCTTTGTATGGTAATTATTCAGATAGAAACATGAGGGCTTCCCAGAAAAAAAAATCCAACAACAAATGTGTCTATTTGTCATGCTGGATACTTTCCAGGCAGCCCTCGTATACGTCAGGCATTAACCAAAGTGTTAGCAATTGTATTATACTAAACTGTAAGGAAACACTGAAGTTGTGCAACACTTTATTATTTTGGCATGTTGCTACTAAAATTTGCATCAAACAGGTCATCTGTCAAAAACCTCCCAGAGACAAAATGCTAAAACTTTCCTCAAAATATTTAGGTCACTTTTCCTGACCCCAGGCCTGTGTGTAGTTCAGTCCAAGATAACTCACTAATTTAGCACTTTACAACGCAAATAGCACACTCATGTGCACACTGTCTCATCTGATCTCCTCACTATCCTATCAGCCAAAGAAAGACAGTCTTCACTGTCCACATTCAAAGATGAGATGAAGGTTCAGTGCTGTTGAGTGACCTGCCAAGGTGGATAAATTACAGAGCAAGGACTTCAATCTGGACATTCTGTCTCTCCATATAGGCTTTCTCCAATATTACATTGCTTGCCTCTTTCTCCAGCAAAGAGAATTATCTTAGCTTTCAAACACTATGTTCTCAAGAAGGCAATTCCCATTCTGATCAACATGATGTTTCCGGCAAAATTCAATGACAGACTAAAAATTGCATAGATTCATGGTTGCCAACTCGCCTGTAGTCTGATTTACTTGCTTGTCTTTTACACGGGCAAAACTCTCAAGCTGAAATCAAAAACTATACAAGCTTATACCTGAACAAGGAACATTTACATAGCAAATATTTAAAGGAAAGTATTCAAAACTTATCTCCTAATGCTGTTTAGCTTCCCAAGGCTTTCCATCCCCATATGAACATCGCCATTGCCCCAAATGCAGTAGGGCAGGTGTCATCATGTCTATGTCACAGATGAGAATTTGACGAGCAGAAACATTGAGCACCAGGAGCTCGCAGAGCACAGTGATCTAGAACGAACCTCCAGCAGCACTTTTAGCCCCACAAGGATGGTAACTCACCTCCATCTTTCACAAGAAAATAACAACGCATATTCCATGAGAAAAGGACAACAGTCAGATAAATAATAATGAGAATTCTTGCTACCTCTGTAATTTGTGTCTACACAAATGATTTCATCTGATCTATTCCCTGGCTGATACTACTACTTTCTTGTAAAACTGTATAACCTCTTCAACCTTCTGTAATCCTGACTTTGCTATGATTTTATTTTCTTCCTAATATTCTTCCTTCTAATAATCAAAGGAAAAAATGATAAAAAAAACCAAAGTGGGAAAAAAACTTTATGAATCACGTTAGTTTTAGAGAACTCCTGTCAGACTGTACTCAGTGTCAACTCAGATTACTGATACCAGATCATTCGCAGAGAGAATAATTCATGAATATTTTCAGCTGAGTTAAGGAATAAGGAGTTGAGATTCCTCAATATGAGAGTCTGTGTAGCAGAAGCTTTATAACGATGCATTCCCTTGCCCTCATATGTCACCCTGTCATTTTTCAAAGGCAAAGATAAAGTCCCTACAAGAAAAATTAAAAACCTATTGTTTCAGACTACCACTGTTCTGGGAAACGCATGATGAAAGATGTAACATGTCTCATGTGCTAAAAAAATTTTTTTTTAAGTTTTTAGAACTCCTACCTTTAACAGATATTTCTTAGAAGTCTTAGCTATCACTTAGTGCTAAGACTATGTTTTAACAATAGATATAAAGAAAAATGCTTTTACAATAAATGTTATTCAAATAAAATATGGGGCTAAGAAAAGAATGGTAACATATGTCACCTGGTAAAATATCTCAAACATAAAAAAGGATAATTTAAGAAAATAATAAAAAGTAAAAATAAATAAATAAAAATGGTTTAAAAAATAGCATAATTTAATATTTTTACTCTCAAGATAATGTCCAAAAATTCTGAGTTATGCATCCACCCTTTAACCTGTTCCCCACCATCACCACCACCACACACACAAAAAAAGGTAGCAAGTCAAATTGGCAGAGGAAAGGAGAAAGATAGGGTGAGATTTATGTGATGATACCAAAAATGTTCTAATAATTGCCATGCTAGGCAAATACTCCAACAAACTTCCTGTTCATCAAAAATTAGAATCTTAGAAGATACAAATCGAGAACAAGTCATAACTCACAATAACTATAACCAATGTTTAAATGCTGTTTAATTATTTAATAATTGTTACCTGAATTTGCAATATGTTCTTAAATATGGTCCTTCTGCATGCACTAACATCTTATTTCTCAAGACATTTTGCTTCATTTAGCTTTGCTTACAGCTCAATTACTAGGAAATTTTGAAAAAACAATGTAGGCTTGTGCATTGCCAAATCTTCAGAGGAGAGTCCTAAAATTTTAACTAGTAAATAACAAAAATGTTTTTCTGACAGTATTATATCAGAACATATCATTTATCTTCCTCATGTCTAAAGGAAAAAAAAAAATAACACTAATTCTTATATTCATCCTCAAGTTAGGCCTTCAACCTAGGACACTTAGATTCCTCAGTGGCACAATTTATATTCCGTGGAATCACAGTCTATGGCTGTCAAGCAGCTAGACGAGAGAGAGAATGGCATTTTCCCATCAAAATGCATTTACTCTCAGGTGAACTATATAATTTTTCCAGCCAAATATGTACTCCTAACAGCCTTTCTCTGGGAAGTACTTTCCAACCTTTGAAGAAGGTAGCATTTTGACATTCTGTTTGATTCCACAACCCAATTCTAAAGTCATTTTACATATCCTTTTTAAGTTAAAAGCTATTGTGATTTTAGAATTTAAAGAAAATTGCACAAATTCTCATGGATAACAACTTTAGATAACATCCAAATCTGTTTGATACCTTTTTTTTTTTATTTATTTATTTATTTTTATTTACTTATTTTTGACAGAGAGAGAAAGAGAGAGAGAGAGAGAGAGAGAGAGAGAGAGAGAGATACAGAGACAGAGAGAGAACTGAACTGGGGGAGCTCCCAGTTCAGCATATGGTTCCGCACGGGCCAGGGCCGGGATTCGATCCCCGGTCCCCGGCGCTGCAAAATGAGCGCTTAACCCACTGAGCCATCCCGGCTTCCCCTGTTTGATACCTTATTTCTAAAATGATCCCACTTTCCAAGAAGGTCAGATTTCTAATTATCTCAAACATTCAAAGCACAGTTGTGGACCCACAAATAAATGAAAAAGACTATCTGTGAGACAAATAGCTGTCACAAAATATATTCTCTTTACTTCACTATGGAGGCTGTGACACTAAAACCATATCAACTATAAATTAAGGACCCAGGACACCTGAAAGTCGGGGAAGACCTACATTATGAAAGGAAGATGCTTAGTTTTAGCATCATAAAATAAAGAACCATGCTGCTAAAAGTAAACTTAAGCACTAATGGTAGTCAGTTTGGAGTAAGCTGGAATAGTCTTTTTCAGGGGGGATTAGGAATATGTATCAAAAACCTTAGTGTGAACTTAATCTCAGTGCAGCAAGTCCACTACCTTATGCTAAAGAAAAAAACTAAGAAATCATGCAAAAGTTTAAACAATTGGATACTCATTGCCTCGTTCCTCATAATAATCAGAAAAATTAACAGCTCAAATTATCCATGAATAGAAACATTGACTACATTGTAGATGTGTGTAATGGAATATAACTCAATCATTAACAAGGATGAGGTAATATATATTTACTGACAAGAAAGATGTCCACCTGCTACTAGGTTTTAAAAATGTTTACAAAACAGTGTGTCTCAACATATTGCATAAATATATTCATATATTGCATAAACATATAGAGATTATATAAAAGTAATATATACATGAGTGTTTGTATTTATGACTAAAAAATAACTAGAATAACTATAAGAATATATATCAAAATGTTAACAATGGCTATCTCTGAAAGAACATCAAATGATCTTAATTTTTCTCTATGCTTTTAAGACTCTAATTTCTTATTTATCATGATCATATACAACCTTTATAATTTTTAATAGCTAATTTTCAGTATTAGCAAAATTTCCATGAAGTTGTACTGCTTAAAGGCAAATAACATTTTACACCTGAGTATTTTACACTATTGTTATAATGTTACAGTTTATATCTATAATAGTGAATTGAGATAATAAAAAATTAAATTAGACATATTATAATTTTTTTTATTTAAAAAACATTTGCCATATTTAGCAAGATTTCCATTCAAAATAGCTAACTTTTCATCTTTTAAAAAATAATCAGATATCTGAAAATTCACATATGAGGTAGTTGTATGGAAAAAAGTATCTAAATAATACAATCTTTTAAGTGAAATTGCCTAATATCTCTATAATTTCCAACTATGCCAGAAAAAGACAAATTTCTTGTACCATGATTAGAAGTCTGCTGCATTAAGTAGCAAAGAACACATGTAATATATTACCAAGAGTGCTTCTTGATATTTTTATTCTCTGAGAGTATAGAAACAAATATGTATTTCTTCCTTCTGTACACACACACAAAAATAACAAAATTCCCTTCAAGATGCTCTTTATGATTAAACTTAAAATCTAAAAAGATAGTTAGAAGTATAAATGTAAAAAACTATGGTTTCCTGAAAGTTGTGGGAATCACACATAACAAAAAAACTATACCAAGTAAGGACTGCATGTTGGGTTAGGGGTAATAAAAAGATTACTGTATTTATGGTGAAGATACTGTTGTTTAAAAATCTTCAGGGAAAGCTAGGATGGCTCAGCGGGTTAAGCGCTCACTTTGAAGCCCCGGGGACCGAGGATCAAATCCCGGCCCCGGCCCATGCGGACCCACATGCTGAACTGGGGTGTGCCCCCAGTTCAGTTCTTGCCGGTGCAGCCCCATGCCCACCTGTGGAGTGAAACATATGGAAAACTAATGTCGACTATGGAGGCTGCTCTGGGCCCTCCCCCTTCTCTCTGTCTCTCTCTGTCTCTGTTTACACACATACACACACACACACACTAAGCCATAGTTTATAAAATGCAAAAAGGCATGATTAAAAACATGAATGGACCGGTTACACAATGGACATGTGACCTTTAGCTATTTACTTCATCTCAATAAATTTCAGCTTCTTTCTCTGAAAAATGAATAAAAGCAAAGCACCTATTATTCATTCGGTTGCTGTAGGAATTAAATGAGATAGTACATATAAGGTGCTTAGCACAGTAACTGCTACAAAATCAGTGCCCAACGAATGTTAGCTATGGATATTGCTCTTTGTTGTTTATTGTTGAGTGGGGATGGTGACACAAACAAACATTCAACGCATGCCTATTAATATTTGCCAGATATTAAAAGCATTACATAATTATTGAAAGAACACAATTCAAAGTATAAGATACTGAGTAGCGGAAGCTGGGATGGCTCAGCGGGTTAAGAACTCACTTTTCAGCTTCAGAGACCAAGGATCGAATCCTGGCTCTGGCCCAGGCGAACCCATATGCTGAACTGGGGTGTGCCCACTGTTCAGTTCTTGCCGGGGCCTATGCAGGAGGCTCCCGGCCCAGTTCCTGTCCTGTGCAGCCCTGTGCCTGCCTGTGGAGTGAAACTATATGGAAAACTAATATCAGCTATGGAGACTACTCTGGGCCCTCCCCCTTCTCTCTGTCTCTCTCTGTCTGTCTCTATCTCTGTCAAAAAACAAAAAAGAACAATAAAAATAAATAAATAAATCTTAACAGGTATTATTTTTATAAAATATGGCAGAATATTTTTATTACATAGTCCCCTGCACTCACACACTACACTGGACTTTTCAACTAAAGCTAGCCTGTCTAATTTAGGCGTCTATATTTTCTTCCAGTATTTAAGTAGACTGATATGCTGTTATTTGGGAGACAAAAACATACCGTATTTTCCGGCGTATAAGACGACCAGGCTTATAAGACGACCCCCTAATTTTACAGTTAAAACATAGGTTTAGGCCTATATTCGCTGTATAAGACTACAGCCTCGGAAGTGGGGGGTAGTCTTATACAGCGAATATAGGCCTAAACCTATGTTTTAACTGTAAAATTAGGGGTTGTCTTATACGCCCGGTCGTCTTATACGCCGGAAAATACGGTAGGTATAATTGTTCTAAATTTTCCCCTGGAAGCTTAGACAAAGCATTTTAACGTCAACATGTCCTCACTGCAACATCAAGTAACATGGAAAAGTAAGTAGGGAGGTAAAGTTGGCATTGATCAAAATTATTTAAAGCTTTTGAAGAAGCAAGGAAAAATGGGAGAAAAAATCCTAAATAACCACTCCTTAAAATAAAACACGCACACGAGCCCTTTAAAAGTAATGAAAAGAAGCTCCTGTCACTTACTTCACCTTAAACGGGGTCCCATGATGGCTGCAAAAATGACAGCCGCCATGCACTGCCCACTTCCTTTGTGCTGGGCACTGTGATCTCTATATTACGTGCGTTGCCTCATTCAATCCTACTACAAGAAGTGGGTAGCATTACACATTTTTTCAGACAAGGAAATTGAGGCTAAAAGCTAGCGGATCTCAAGAGAGTAGTGGAACTGAATTTGCTCCTGGGGGAGAGCAGCAGTCAGGGGCTCTGCAGAGAATAAAGGTAATCTACTCCTCCTCTCTGCCTGACAGTCATGCTCATCGGTCTTCCTGCCCAGAACTATATCTATAAGGAAGCTTGGCCCTTTGGAAAAGACAGACAGGGCTGTCTAGGAAAACTTCAGCAACTACTGCTGTAAATGATGGCTGTGTAAGTTGGCCGAATGGTTCATACACTACCATCACCTGCATAGTGCTGATACACTCTCCATTATAATCAAAGGAAGTGCGTTCTTTGAATAGTGCACTTTATCAGCATTGAGTATAATGCTAAACAAATGCTGAATTCTTAAATTTGCAGCCACACTTAGCACAAACACACATATCTATGTACTGCAAACAAGGTGAACAGTCGAGTTTCATCCTATCAGCATGCCAAATGTAAATAACATTTTTTGTCTGTGAATATGTTTACAGTATAGCATAAACTATAACCTACATCATACACAGATGCATAATGAATATTTTTGTAAGTGAAAGAAAAACTCCACTATAGATTTAAAAGGTTTTCCTCTTCCTATTTAACATAGGTGTCTAGATGTTTAGTGTCAGATGTTATCAGCTAAGGCTTTGCAGTCAAATATACCTAGACTTAAATCAAGGCTCTGGGCCCTGCCATTTACTTGCTGTTGATTTTAGGATAGTTGCCTGTTGTAGCTGTTGTTTTCCAATTGTAAAATGGAATAATGCCATTGATTTGCCAGGATCATTGAGAATTAAATGAGATCATGTGTTTATACAGCTAAGCATGTTCTCTCTCTCTCACCTTCTCTCAAACAATAAAATAAATCTTTAAAAAAATTTTTTTTAATAAAAAAATAAAGAGCTAAGCATGATGTCTGGTGTATAATAACAGCTCAATGAAATGAGAGCTATTACAATTATCATTAAGGTTTTCAGTGAATACAGTGCCTTTCTTTTCAAAGTTCTCAAAGCATATCACAAATTGTGTGTGTTTGTGTATGTGTGTGTGTACACAAAACACTATTATGGTCCAAATCATGTGCTTTTCTGCATGAAATACTAAACCAAAATACATATCATTAAACTACAAGGTATATTGGGGAAGCCAGGATGGCTCAGTGGGTTAGGCGCTCACTTTGCAGCAATGGGGACCGAGGATCGAGTCCCGGCCCCAACCTGTGCGGAACCATGTGCTGAACTGGGAGCTCCCCTAGTTCAGTTCTCTCTCTGTCTCTGTATCTCTCTTTCTCTCTCTCCTCTGTCAAAATAAATAAATAAATAAAAATATATTGAAAAAAAAAAACAAACTATAAGGTATATTATAACATATCAATACAAAACTTACCCAAGTGTTTAGACATATGGTAATGTGCAAAACTATTTTTATTAGAATTTGGAAAAAATAGTAACTTAAAATATGGGTCTATACATTTCCTTCTTGCTATTTACAGATGAGTCAACACCATATAGAGGTTATGCTTGAAACCCCACAATGGCATATCCTAGAAATCAGTCTCCTTCCAAATCACAAAAAGCTAGAGTTTAGGGAAGTCTTTTATTTGTGAATTATGAAAAATATTAAGCCCTGTAAGATAGCCAAGTAAAGGGTTATTTTATAACCACTAGAAAAATCTCAAAGCATACTATATTTATGCTTACAATGAATTCATAAATAATGATAATTGAAATTAAAATGTACATCTTAATCTTATACTAAATAATGGTACAGTATTCTAGCCTATAACTAAAAATAAAAAATTTTATGCTTATTTTACAATTATACATATTTTAGGTTGGTGGAAAACCTAATGAAAGAAACAACTAGTATTTATTTTTTCTTTGAAGAGCATTAATGTGAGTATTCAAATCAAGGTGTGGAACACGTAGAAAAATTAACAGCCCCACTTGGACTGACATTAATTGTGTTCAGAAGTAAAATTACACAGGGTCATACACTGAAGAATGCAAAACTTTATTTTACCCTCAAAATGTGAAATAGACTGAGTTTTAAAAGATACTTCTCCTTTAAATATACTGAAAAATCTAGACTACTAAAGGATAAGGACAAGCTTTTTAGAAATATCAGGCTCCCTATAGTTTAGATAATGTTCATGGATTTTTCTAATAAAAGCATTGGGCACTGAAAGGAGACGAAAGCAAATACTGGATTTTGTTTTGTCCAATTAGGAAATTTTTAATTATCAACAACAACAACAAAATTATCCCAGTGACACAAAAGTAACTTAGAATAGAAAGATACCTGCAGCATCTGAAAATGATTGTTTTTGAAAATAATTTTCTTCACTATGTTTCTTTTTAAATTATTTAAGTTTTATGAATGAAATAGACCAGTTTGCACATATTACAATGGTTCATTAAAACTCAACATGAAAGGGCAAAACACTCATTATTGCCAAGTAAAGTTTGGTGATAGATTTGCTGAAATTAAATAAATTATCACATTTATAATTAACACTGAAAAATTTCAAATATCTCTCTTGAAAATGTTATCTAAAGTGATTTATTTTAAAACAGTAAGAGCTACAAATCGAGCCTAGCTTAAAGAGATAACAGCCTAGCGTCTTATTGTCCTCTGCTGATAAAGAAATATTCTTTTAGTATTACACTTGGCTATAAAAGACATATTTTTCCTTAGAAAAAGAGTACTTTTTGGGGTTACTTAATAGGCTGGATAGAGGCTTTGAAGAAAACATAATTATTATTTGTTCAATATAGTGTTACATGGTAGAAGAAAAATGAAGAAAAATTATTTGCATCTTCTTTATGTTATTCATAATACTTTAGGCTCTCAGACTCTCCTGTTAGTGCAATTTATTTTTCTACACGTCTCAGTGGCAAACAATGTTATTTAGACTCTAACCTGGCACGCCACAACCTCTGGCCCGCCCTTGAGCCCCTCCATTGCAAAGGTCTCCAGGTGCAGTTTGGGTAGCTGCAGGGTGAAGTCATTCCTACTTGCCGCAGTCCGTGACAGCGAGATCTGATCTCTGACCTAAAGGGAAAAAAACAGCATCAATGGTAATTCCCCTTCAGACACATTAACTGGGATGAACTGGGTCCCCTTGAGCCCACTGAGTGGACTTGCATTGATCGCTGGACCTGAAATCCATGAATAAATTTAGGACTAATTGATTTTTCGTTGCAAATAAATCTCTAATTCAGAGTGCTGGGGAAGAATGTTAAGAAGAAAAAGCATCCTTCTGCTTGAAATGAGGGAGGAAAGAAGAGTCACGAGAGCTCTTCTGATCAAGAGGTTTTGAATTATTTTTCACTATTCCACTCTGAAAAAAAAAAAGAAAAAAAATCCACAAAATCAAAAACAAACAGCAATCTCGTAATTAGTATCACTTTCTTAATAACGTGTTTAGTTTAATTGATATTAACTGGTGTGTATATATATTTGACAAGGCAATTATTAGGTACTAGTCTTTGAAAACTAACTTCAATAATATGCACCATGAAATAAAAACAAATACACTCAACACACAAGAATACTTAAAAATAGACTAGTCATGTTTCTTTGACCTATTTACTATTATTAATCTTGAGTCTTATGAATTAGATACATATAAACTAAATTGGTCGTGCAACTTCTAAATAATATAATGGGTAAAATCAGTAGTATTTGTGCTATATTTTAAGTATTCAGAAAGGCAACAATACGAACATGTCACAGATACAGGAGAAATACCAACTCGAGCCAGTATAGAAACCGCACGCAGTTGATATTACACTGCCACCTTCTGGACAAATGTGAAAATACTCCCTCTATAATACAAAAACTAGATACAAGAAAACATTCAGAAACAGGTTATTTTAATTTTTAATTTCCAAACTTGGTAAAAGGCCTAAGAATTCCAAAATTTTGTCTGCTTTAAGGTCAATAATCTCTCATTTTTAATCATATAGCTTAATGACAGGAGTTTTTATATGTAGACATATTTTCTAACTTTCCTATGCCTGAATTGGTTTTAAAATTTCACCTCTTTGCTACCATATATTTGATAAACATTATATAACTAGTTTATTATATCCACAGGATGGAAAAGAATTTTTATGAGTTTTATGACCTTTTTAGCAAAGGTCAAAATTGGGTGAACTATAAAAAAACAATTAATTGCTCACATAAATATATTTATATCTCTACTTCTACCTAAGCAACTTCAAATGTAACTTGGCAATAATATGGGATAGAAAAGATGTCCTTAGTTTTTCCATTCTGCATCAGCAGCTTGTAAACAGTTTAAATTATTTCTTATTTTATGAATGAACTATCATACTATATAGGGTTCCCTTAAACCAGCAAATACAAACATATGATGGCATCTTTAATTGTCCATATTTATCTATGGGTATTAAAATTCTCATACTCCCAAGTTTATCTGAAGAATTTCTGTCAATAACTGAAACTGAATGTCAAAGTCTATGCTGTAAAGTTACACAAAAATGCAATTTTTATAATAATGTGAGTGCCACATGCACACTGGAGTTCCAATTCACAATGTGTATTTATCTGTAACAATCTCCAGTCAAAAGTCAGTATGAGAATGCTATTCAACTTACTTAGCATAACAGAATAAATCATATTTAAAAAATATATTTGCTTTAGGTTTTATATTTTATATGTCTGGATACCTTCTGTTGCCTTTTTTTCTTTCTTTCTTTTTGTCACCAATGTGCACTCAGATAAAAGAAAACATTAATGTGGATTAAGGTACTGAGAATTTATCAACATCAAACCACTGGTGTTTTGCCTTCTACCCTTCTGAACCATAGTCAATAGATCTAAATATTTTACTGCACCCTGGCCAATTCATTGTTTGATGTTTAAAAACTCACCCAGAATCAAAGAAAATTTATTAAATTTGAGCCCCCAAATGAGATACTATTAGCTTTGAAAGTCAAGTTTAACTGCGATATTGATGATTCTCTTTTTTCTGTGACAAAATTCACTGGGGAAATCCTAGATGTCAAAGTACAAAAGCAGATTGCTAATATGGGCAGAGGGGGGTGGGGGCACTCTGAGCAATGGAGGTACAATCCACAACACTGGGCCAGCACTGAGGTCCCTTAACCCGATGAACACCAGGTACTGCACTTCATCTGTGCAGCTGCACATGCAGGAACAGTGAGGCATATTTTGTGTTCTCTGTTAATGTAAACTTTCTGAACAAAAGTAAGCCGAGGCATTTGGCATTGAAAACTGTGATCTATTGTGAAACTAACATTTTCACTACAATATTCTTTAATTTGGCAAATTAAAGTGTTCTTGATTTTAGATAGAAACTCAACATGCTGATATTTGGCTAACCCTAATGATCAGCATCACAGTTACAATGTTATTTGAATAATATGCATATGCTAATACTTTTATTTAATTGTAAATGATCTGTTGAATGTTGACAATGACATCAAGAGGTAATGACCCATGACACGTAATATCACAAATATTTCTACTAAAACTTAAGAATTTTCTTCCAGTTTTAAACTAAAGCAAAACTAAAGTGGGCATCTAAAATGCCTCCAACTATTTCTAGAAAAGGGGATTTTTCTAAGTCTTGAAAAAGGATGGGCTAGAAATTCTTTTATTTTAAGGATAAAGGGAGAGAATACAAAACAGTGACATTAGGACAAGCAAAAATGTAACGGCACAGCAAAGGAACAGAAGGAAAAATGATAAGGAACAGGGAAAAGAAGGTGAAAGGGAGAAACTGTTCAGAAAGAATGCAGAAGGCAAGCTTGAATGTCAGGGTGTGAACAAGGATAAACAGGGAAGAGATTCAACACAGAACATTAGAAAAAGCACTCTCGCGTTATGCATTAAATTTGTTCTGGAAAAATAAAAAGAACAAGCAAGCTAACAAACAATGGAACTAAAAGCAGGACAGAGGTAAGTGGGATTTTTTTAGGAAATACTGCCCATTGAATACAAAGTGATTCCTTTCGAAAATAAAAATCTAAAATAAGTTTGTTTTTTCTTACTGTCAAAAGTTCAAAAGCAACAATATTAGAATAGTAGAATTATTTCTTCCCTAAAAGGAAAAGTGGGTTCACCTTTTAAAATACAGATTTTAATGTGAATTAGGATTAAAACAACCATGGTCACCTGGCTATGAATTAGATTATAATTTCAAGTTGATTTTAAATTCTAATTTCAAAAGGTAATCTGTATTTATTATTCTTCCCATAGTTAAGATACTATAACATTTTCACTAACTTATTTATAGATATGAGTAATAAAATATATACATACAATGTTTTTCTACTTCAATATGGCTAACAACTCATTTTTAACATAATGGATTTTTCACAGAATTTAGTAATATAAGTCTCAATTGTCAATGGTATATATTTTTATAACATTCTATAAAAGTTGTACAATTTTGTAATATTTTGACAAAGAATAAAGGAAGACATATCTACATTACACCATTCTAAAATTTTGATTTTTAGCAAAAGTAGTTTACTTTCTCCTTTTCTTATTACTTTCAGAAAGCAGATATTTCTAACAGATATACTATAAGAAAAAGAGACATACAGAGAAAAATAAATGAAACTTTCTAAGAAGTCAAAACATGGTTACAAAATATGTATTTACTTTATTATAGCAATCTAGTTCCAGAATTAAGTGATCCATAGACCAATGTTGTACTATTTCTATTCCTATGATTAGCCTTTACTCACAAGACACCAATCTGTTTTCTAATTTTCTGCACTCCATAACACCAAAAAAGCTATTTGTGCTAGATACATCAACTACTGAATTAAATCAGTCATTTTTAGAAAAGCTGCTCAACTCTCAAAATGTGAAGCTGCATCTTTTATCATGCACAGCTATAACTCCTGCTGAGCCTAATGTTCCAATTTTTTTAAAAACTCATGAAATGTAGTACTGTGTTTTTACCAGCAGCAAACCAAGAAGTATTAAAGTAGTAGTAGATCAAAACTCAGACACACTTAAGAACACAC
Source organism: Craseonycteris thonglongyai (assembly GCA_004027555.1). NCBI lineage: Eukaryota > Metazoa > Chordata > Mammalia > Chiroptera > Craseonycteridae > Craseonycteris > Craseonycteris thonglongyai. The sequence goes on from PVKE010030941.1 coordinate 16,815, forward strand.
GTAAGAAAATGTATACAATGCCTAAACCTTGAATGCCTAAGAAAAGCCACCGATATTAGGACTTTTCATCATACTCTTACTTTGCCTAAAATTGTATTTACTCCCATCTACTACTGCTTCTAATGCTTCAAAATAAACACGCTCATCAGAGATAATCTGGTCAAGCACAGACCCCTACAATATTTCCCACTACCTCCATTCCTATCACTCTGTGTTAGTGTTTTATTTTGCTTCCACTCCCTGCCTTCCTTTGCCCACTTCCTCCTTTGTACTTCCCTTCCATATCCCTTTTCTCTGTATTCTAATTTTTTATCCTACACACTAGAGTACCCTAGAGAGCAGTGTGTAGGTGACTCTATAGCCTGAGATCCAAATCTAGCTCATCTGTTATTATAAATAAAGTTTTATTGGAATACAGCCATGCTCACTCATTTATGTATGTCTTTGGCTTCTTTCCTGCTACAACAACAGAGTTGAGTAGGTGAGACAGAGACCATATGGTCCACAAAACCTAAAATATTTACCATCTGGCTCTTTATAGGAAATGTTGGCCATCCCTGCCTTAGAAGGAGAGAAGGAAAGATAATTCTTTTCACCATTTATAAAGTTTCTTAAAATGATCACTTCTCACCAGAGAATGTATGAACAATTTCTAGTAAGTCAACATATCACTAACATAGGGTGTCATCTTAAGACACTGTCTGGCTCCGTTTTCCTAGTGTTTCATGAAATAAGCATACTATCTTCTGACGTATTTTAAAGTTTACATAGTCTAGTATACAACTTACTGGGTCTAATTTTGCTAGCACAACTATTGATCACCCATTTTAATACCCAATTAACAGAAAATTTGTTTAAACAAGTAGAATAGGCATACTAATGTGACTTTTGTAACTAGAAAGAGAAGCAAATCAGCCAGTTAAATACACTCTGTAATAACAGTCACAGCTAGAAAAATGCTCTGCGTACAGATGTTCTCAGTAAGTATGTGATCAAATAAGAATGTCATTCCAAAATCACAAATTCTACAAGGCAGTAGAAAGAGAATAACAAAAAGATATTAGTTCCAGGACTCTGGTATGTGCCTCGTGACAGAAACAGGGATTAAAACATGTCAACACAATGGAAATGATATTCATGAATTGGAGTTATGTCTAAATAGATGTTGCTCTCTTGCTTTTACCTTTTCCTTAACTATTTAATTAATGAAATGGATAAAGTACAGCACTATCTCTATTAGTAATAATACCATTAGTACTTCCAAAAGTACTTTATACCTTTCAAATTACTCTCCACACTAGCTCATGACTCTGCCATCCACCCTGTAAAATAGCTATTGCTATGCCTATTATGAGGACACTGAGCCCAGTGCTCTTAACACGAAAGAACCATGCCTCGTAATATCTATAGTGAACACTGAATTGCTGAGGAAACCATTTAAGATTTGGTACTTCTTCTATTTCTCTACCTAAAAAACAACACTTTTTTTTCTTTTTTTTTTTTGGCCCCTTATCTGGCAATCTTAGCTAAAGCGCATGAGTCTCATAAAAGTAGTCTCGTGATAAGCAATAGAGACTATCATTTAAACTTCTTACTTTCCTCAGTAGTTACACTGGACCTGTGGGCATTCTCATTCATTCATGTTTTCTCTCCCTCTGCTCTTCCCCCACCCCCAACACACACACAAGTCTGACACCAACAGACAGGGTACCTGTACATCAATCATCCTTATACAATAGTCACAGCCTGACATGGAAGATCCCCAAAGTCTGATGTCCCAAGAGACGTACAACAGTCCCTGCTGTGCTCCACACCTGTGGAAGGAGACCTTGGCACTCTCTTAGCAGCAGCAAGCACTTCACTGGTGTGTGGCTAGCACAGACACTGCATTTGAAAAGAAGAACACGAGAAACTAGCCTTCTGCTCCAGGCAGGTTATTTTACTTCACCTACAACTTTGGAGCAGAGCCAGAATTCTCCAGTGACTGCCAGCTGCTGTCACCAGGAAAGAGGGTAAAATCTACCACAACCACCCCACACATGGTAGTTACATCCCAATTATGAAACTAAAATACTGATCCCTTGAATCAAATTATCAAGCTGGCTACATCCCAATTAACGATCTGAAAAACTGAACCCTCAAATCAAATTATCAAGCTGGAAAACAGGATGATTTAATCATGGATATCTTACAAAGGAACTAGACAGCATGATAAATCTATAGAGCCAGTTATAGTGGGGCTGTCGGAAAGTATCCAGCCATGTAACCACTCTCGTTATAATGACAATGGCTGAAGCTTCTCCAGACAGCCCTCGTATCCCATAGAACAGGAGTGGCCAACTTTTCTGTATATAAGATCAACTTTTTATCTTAAAAGTGTGTCGCGATCGACTTGTTGTCATAGGTGTAGTCTAAGGGGGAAGAAGGGGTGTGAAATGCATACTATGTTTATACACTGTGTTTCAGTATAAGGTGCATTCCAGCGAGGTGTGGGTAGATAAGTAAAATATATGTTCA